>VZTG01004479.1:3063023-3088224 GCA_013397845.1 Melanocharis versteri
GCCCCCGCCCGCCGGCACACCCGCGCTCCGCCCGGGAGCGCAGCCCCGCCAGCACCGGCCGCTGCCTCGGCTGCCCGCTCGGAACGCTGCTCCAGGGCGGGAGGCTGACACCGCGGCCCCTCCAGCCACGGGCGCCTGCCCGGGGGTCCCCAGGGGTTGCTGGGCTTTGCCTCTCTCCTACAGACCAAAACAGCGGTGTCATACAGCAGTGACCTTACTTGTTAAAACTGCTGACCCCTGGAAGATATTTAACTTAAAATTGCATCTTTATTCTCCCCTGATTACAGTTATAAGAATCACTGCAGAGAAATGAAGCTCATATATAGCTATTTCAGAGAATTCTGAGACTAAGATTGTATTTATGCTAGAAAAGACACCAAATCTTCCCACAAAGCATCTCTAAACAGTACAGGAAAAAAGTATCTTGAATAAATCCCTGCATTATAATCAGTCCGCATATTTTATTCTCATAAGAAACTGTGTGTAAAATAGTATTTTTTCATTTTACAGATACCCTCACAGACTGTACCTGAGACATCACCAAACATTTCCACACAAAACACTGGTACCGATTGGAACTGACTTCTCCAGTGAAGCAGTGTAAAATATATTCTTGTATTCTGTGTATTTACAAAATAATCAGGTAAACCTTCACACCTGCTCAACTAATCTCATTAAAGAATGACGTAAGAAAAATTCTTGTCAGTCTTATCATAATATTCCTACCATCAAACTCAGTAAAATCAAATTCTTTCTGAAGCAGTACTGTTCAGGCCACAGTAAAAAATGTTGTCCTTTTTTTTTTTCTTCTAAGCTCTCCCACGAACCAATTCCACATTATATTAAAGGTGTTAAGTGTTTTCTGAATAAATGAGACCATGCTTCATCTGTGGAAGAAGGCATCTGTATGCTTTAGACACCCCAAGGTTTGTTGTCTTTTCATTTGGGCTATGCAGATGGTCTCTGCTTCACGTGATACTGGGTCGGTTAACTGATTGAATTCAGAAAGTATCAAATAAGAGAGGATCAGTGAATATCTCTGCACAGAAATTGGTGGATTTTTATTCTCTCCCAGTCAAGAGTCTTTGGCTTTTTGTGTATAGTTTCTAAAATTGCTGCTGCAACAACACCAAAGCTAAAAAGAAGTTGGAGTTTGGTTTGTTTTGTTTTAAGAGGACTGTGGTATCTATCCAGCTGAGTGTCTCATATAGACTGAAATTATCTGTTTGGAGATGGACCTGAAAAAGAGAGAAATCAAAGCAGTAAGGGAAGCAGTAATGCATGTGTAGAAGGAGAGAGGGCAGGGAATATGCTAAGAAGCTAATGATGATAATCCTATTTAGCACACCAAACAGAAGGAAAACCATGATTGAAGTTACTGAAGAGAGGAGAAAAGATTTTGGCTCATAAACAAATAACAGAATTTCTACAAAGGAAAGCTGTTCCCTGGTACTGGGATAGAAAACCCATTTATCTTAGCTTTTAGGACCCTTAAATGAAAAAGAATTACATTCTGATCATATCAAACACTGGTCTGTTAATTAACAGTTAATCAGTGTTTGCTGTGTTCCTGACAGCCCAGCCGTGAATACAAGGAGGTGAAATATAAATGAATGATGCAAACATATAAACATTTTTATTAAATTGCTTTTGATTTAATTATGGTTTAAAGTTAAATTCTTTCAGACCTTCTTTTACAGGAGTTGCATTTCATTCTGGAATGACCTCATACACCACCTGCAACCATATTCAGATGCAGGATACTTGGCCTTCCTCTTGAGAAAGTTTACAGAACTTCAGACCTTGGTGAGTTTGGGGAAAAAAAATTTCAGTGAGTCTCCTTCACAAGGCCAACACTCATTTTAAGTGGCTAGAAAATTCAAAGGAAGTTGCTATATCTCAAATTTACATGTATGATTTCTGAAGCTATGAATTTCTGTCCTTTATCTGAGGCCTGACTTGCTGTCAAAATAGAAGTAATAAGAATCAACATGATGTTCTCTGAATGCTTAAGAAAACAGTGAAAAGTGTATGAAGAATGCAATTAACTGCATTTCCATTATCCATTACATGAATAACAGCAACCTGTGGACTTATCTGACAAATTGTCTAAATCACAAAGTGCTCAGACTATGTATAGTCATGACTGTAAGTTCTAGACATAAGAAGATTTTCAGCTTCTAAAGGTTCATCTTAGTTTTTACACCATTCCCCTGAATGCTTCAGCCAATGGCAAAGCCAGGATTTGCAGAGCAGCAGGCTTCCAAAGATATATTGGTTGTATATTGCACAGTGTACGTACTCAGATTAGAAACCCGTGCCTACATTTCATTCAAAAACATTTGGGACTATCAAAACTTTCTATCTCCTGGCTTGCAAAGATCTGTGTCCTAATGAAGCAGCAATAACAGTTTGTAACAGGGCCAAGCTTGTCTTGCTCAATATTTTTATCAGTTGCATAGAAAGGAAACAAGATCAGCTTGCTATTCTGCACATAGGCTTTTGGGTGGTAGGGTGTATTTTTGTTCCTCTTGCTTTGCATTCAAAGAGAATGAGTATTCCTGTTCTGTCCAAATTCAGTATAAAATCTGTCATTCCTAACAGGATCTCAAACAAGCTTTGCAAAAAGAAAATTCAGTCTGCATGTGTTCAAAGATGCCAGGGCCATGATATTAATTTCTGATGAAATAATATAGACTAAGTTGATCTTGGATTAGGTCTGAAGAATGAGACTGTATGCGTCCTCAGTTTGAAGCCAAACTGAGGTTAATCTGTCTGTAAGAAGCTGTAGGCCAGATTCTCTCTAAGAAAGCCAGCCCTTTTGCCCTGATCTGGTTTTGTAAAGGGTCTGGAGAGCAATCAAATCTTGCAGGATGCACATTCCTCAAGGACAGAGCAGAACAGACTGAGAGCAGAACTGACACATTTGGCTTGTCTGTCAGACCCCCTGCACCCTGGATGTGGATGACATGACTGGGGCAGGATGAGGTAGCCACATGGCCAGTGCTGTCATACAGCGTGCTAAACGGCATTGTTGCCCTGCTTCACTGCTTTCTCTGCTGCTTTTACTAATGTAAAAACACAGTACAGTTCTTACATGAGCCTTCTGCACTTACTGGATCCTTTTAAATTTAATTATACATTCATTCTAAATTTATTCCAAATATTTTACCTTAAAATAAATCAAATCAATTGTTAGTACTATGCCAACAAATCTTCCTCAAAACAATTTTTTGCAGCTGTTTGCAGTGGATCCATCATTATAGCAAATGAATATATGTCATATTTATATTCTAAAATTGAATGGCAAATGACTGTATTTCATTGTTATACTATTTCCACCAATTGTAGCAAACTGGAAGCAAAGAAAGAGCTTTAAATTAAATAAATATAGGTTATTAATAAAGAAAAGAATGGAATTTTCTTTCAGAAGTTTTTGTGAAAAAATCATGTTGCCCTATAGCTGCCCTATAGCTGCCCTATATATATATATATAATGTGACTGCATTTTCTAACTAGTGTCACAAAAGAGAGATTTTTCAGCATTACTTTCATAAAGCATCAGAACATTCTTCGGAAGAATGGTATGACAAATGTTTTGTTTCTGATAGTATTTGGTGTAGGCCACGAAATCTAAGTCATTAGCTACTAAACTGAAAATGCCTTTTTAAGACCTCTCATAGCCATCTGCTATGCTCTGTTTTCATTTGGTGCCATGTGTGTATTAATGAAATGATTGCATCAGATTAAATCTTTTATTCATAAAATCATCTAGGTCATCTGCTTCTACCTACACTTTCTCTCTCATTAAAATGAGCATTTGTGTGTACGTTCCCTCCCCACTGTATGAGTACAATTCTAGCTGCAGTTAGCTGCTCTATGTAGATCTTAATAAAAAATCCCTCTCTGTGTCTTTTTATTAAATGAAATTCCCTCAAAAGACAACTCCAGTATATCACAGCAGAGAAAGTGTATTTTCTCTGCAGTTTTAAAAGTAATGACTTCCCAAAAGGTGCAAGATTTGGATGTACAAATGGCTTCAGTCCTTCACAAGAGAAAGCAACATTGCAAGAATACTCATTTTTCTGCCAAGAAATGGGTAGGACACTCTTCCCATCCAGTCAACAGTGTTTTTGTCAAAGCTGTCAGTCACAGGGTGGGCTCTTGTGGTCCTTGTGGTGAGCATGGAATAGAGCCTGCATTTATATGCTTCATGCTTGACAGTAGGAGTGTCAAGTGCACAGAGTTCAGGGTTTCCTGTAATGCACAAACAGACAAAACACTCAGTTAACCTAATAATCAAATTAAGACTCTATTATGCATCAGAGGTCCATATCTACAAATGAAGATTGCTATAAATGGAAAGCTATTCAGGAAAACAATTAATGTAATCAGTGAAGAAGGGATAAATCTATGAATAGTCATGAACTTTGAAAGTGAGGGCTCATAAGCCATGTTGAATTCTATAACTATCCTTGCAAGGGGATAGCGGGCTACCACAAGAAATGTTGACAATGGGGGTAGGTACTAAGTAAATATTCCACAATCTTCTGGACTAAGGGAATTTAAAATATCAAAATGTAACTGCTTGTAACTAGAAAACAAATTTTAAGTATCATACTTTCCTAATTAGAGAATATTTGATTTCCTGACAGAAAAAAATTACCCAAGTTTTATGAGGCTCTTGTAAGCTGTCCACAGGGACCTTTCTATGCACAAATTAACAGCCTAAATCAATTTCCTAGGAAATAATTTGGACCCATATACTGAATTACAATTGCATTTACTTCTGGCATATTTACAGCTCCTAATGCACTTGCACTTCTTGCAAACTCAGATTCTTTTTCAGACAGGATGCAGCCAGAGGAAGGAAAATATAATTGAAACAAATACTTATGACTTGACAGGCTCTGCAAAGAAATACAAAAGAAGTAAAATATTCTAGTGATCAGATCATCTGCTGCCAGTCTGTTGAGTCTCCCTTCTGAACTTTCACCAATCTCAAAAAAGCACTCACATTGTGCTAAAGCAACCAAATGTCCATTAATATAATTTCATGGATTATGATGGCTTAAATGTAAATTTGTGAGCCAATCTTATGTGGGTTTCCATTTCAGTTTTCTTTAAGTTTTCATATACACTAATGAAGGATCCTTTCAAAAATACCTTGAACAGAAAAGAGTATGAGGGATTCCACTATAAACAGATTTAGTACACATTTTAAGGATGCAAAAAATATCTACATAATAATATAATAATTGATTCAATATGGGAGTGAGAATTTTTCACCATTGAACAAATGATTTTATTCCTAGAGTCTATTCTTTCAAAGATGCATATTACAAAATAAATGTAGCCCAATATAACTGATTCAGGCATTGTGGTAAAATACCAGCCAATTATACAGCCAGTATGTCAGAGCCAATGTGGAATATTGTGAGACTCAGTTTGGCAAACCTTATTTTTCTCTTTTCCATCGAAAAGAATTGCAAATTTTCATCAGAAGAAACAAAAATAAATTTAACTCTAATAATACCTTTAAAAAAAATTATATTATATCATAGTATCTCCATCCTGTGATAGTAAATTTTTGTTGTACTAATAGCAATTCCCACTGGCTTTAGATGATCCAGAATTTAAAAACCTTGAAGATATTTATACCAGAACATTTTAAAATTTCCTATGGCAGGATATGAATCACGAGAAAATTATTGAATGCTTCGGAATACCCAGAACAACAACAAAAAAAAAAGATCTGGTAATAAGAAAAGAGTCCACTCTAGTGGAACTCCTGGCAGCATTTTGATGCTTCTCCTATTACATACAAAAAAAGAAAATAAACAATGAGAAATCATGCTTCAGTATTTCAGTATGAATGCATTACACCAAGCACTTTTTTCAGACCTGCTGCTTATCTCTGCCTTATCTACATTTGTCTTCAACCAAATGCTGAATCTCTGTACTCCCAGCTGCTTTCAGTTCAGTGACGTGATTTACTGCAGAGTTGTTTTCCTTTGTTTTGATTGTTACACCACCATATGTCTTCAGTATTCCTGGTGCCCCTCACTCTTGTCTTCTCCCTCCCCATCTCACCAGCCACAGAAGGGAATTCACATCACATTAAAGCTTCCCTTCAGAAGCCAGGCTGAAACAATCCCTTGAAATAACTAGGGCAGTCAAGTGATTGACTTGAAAGTAAACTATGTCAGCGAAGGGGAGGGAAAAAGCAGGAGCTCCGTAAGAAATGCAGAGGGTTTTTAACCCGTCTGTCATTCAAAGATTCTGCAGTTGTAACAAAAATTTGTGAAATATATTTGATATTAATTCTATTACAGGTGTATAAGGTACAAATGCGTACAACCCATATTCATGGGTGCACAGATGTACGTATTTATGCATGCGTGTCCTGGCTGGGGAGTCCTACGTGGTGAGACAGAAGCTACTGAGCGGCAAGGTAGATCAAGTCAGGCTGCAGGGCTGAAAGCCATCCGGGTGGATTTGGATGTCACTGAACAAGAGAAATGGCCAGCGCTCCACCTCTACACAGGGGCATGGATGGCAGCAAATGTTCTGTGGGGGCAGCTGGACCAGTGGAAAAAGACCAATTGCCAGCTAAGAGGGAAACCTTCTGGGCTACTGAATGGTGGCAAGACATCGCTGCCCTGGTAGAGAAGTTGGCTGAAAAAATACATCATGAGATGCATATGCACCCAAGAGTCAGGCTGCTGAAGAACACAACGGGCAGGTGGATTGGGCTGCCAAGATTAAAGTGTCTCAGGTGGATCTGGACTGACAACATAAGGGTGAATTATTTCCGGCTTGGTAGGCCCGTGATACCTCAGGTCATTAGGGAAGAGATGCAACATTCAGATGGGCTCTTGACTGAGGGGTGGACTTAACCGCGGACGGTATCTCCCAGGTTATCCATAACAATGAAACATGCACTGCAGTCAATCAGGCCAAGTTGGTAAAGCCCTGTGGTGTGGGGGATAATGGCCAAAACACAAGTATGAGGAGGCCTGACAGATCAATTACATCAACTTTCCCCACGCCCGCCAAGGCAAGTGTTATGTGCTGACCATGGTAGAAGCAGCCACTGGATGGCTGGAGACCTACCTGGTTCCTCATGCTGCTGCTCAAAACACCATCCTGGGCCTTGAAAAGCAAGTCCTGTGTAGACATGGCACCCAGAAAGAACTGAGCTGGACAATGGGGCTCGTTTTCAAAATAACCTCACAGACACCTGGGCCAGAGAGTATAGTATTGGTTGGGTGTGTCATATCATGCACCTGCCTCTGGGAAAATGGAATGGTACAATGGAGTGTTAAATACCACACTGAAAGTAGTGGGTGGTGGGACCTTCAAACACTGAGATTTACATTTTAGTGAAGGCCACCTGGTTAGTTATCACTAGAGGCTCTGCCATTCGAGCTGGCCCTGCTCAGTCAGAACCTGCTTACCACAGAAGGGGATAAAGTCCCCATAGTGCATATGAGGAATGTGTTAGGGAAGACAGTTTGGATTAAGCAAAGGCAAACCCATCCATAGGAATTCTCTAGGAATCCTCTTCTATAGATTACTGAAGTGAGTTAAATTGGTTCTGTGGGGAAAATATATTTAAATTAGACACGATTTTAGACATTGCCCCGGGTAAGATCCTAGGTAAAATCTACTGAATTCTGGCTTTCAGTGATATAAGTACATATGAATAAAGAATATATAGTCATGGGTTTGAGAAAAGAATATAACATATTTTGTGGAGTTCATGAAATATTTTTTAAAAACTATTTTCAAATTAATGTAGGTTTATAAATATTCAGCAGTATCAGTTTTTTTAGTCTAGAATCTTTAATCTAGTATATAGAGCTACACACTTTTACTGGAAATTACCAATTTATTTATAGACCCAGAACACTTTTGCAGACCCATCCAAATCACGCACATCTGAAATTTTGCAGGTGGTGATTTAAACTGGCATTTTTGTGAGTTCCACAACTGTTACTAACAAACAGCATCTGCTCAGTGCTATGCAACATGCTTTGTTTTCGTAACACCATTTGGTAATCTTTCCTAAATTTTTGTAATGTTTCCATTTCAAAATGGAGCAAAATCAAATTCAGAATATTTATCTCTTTTATCCCACAGCAAATTGAATGGTTACCTATAGATTTTGCAAAAATTTTCATGTTCTGAAATATTCAACTCACAACTATATTTTTCAGAATCTATTAGAAATGGTGTACTTTCAACTGTAATGCAGGAATCTGTGACACAACAAGAGAAAAAGATAAATCCAATCATTCATAAAACATTGTGGGACAGCTGCCAATGAGTGTGATTTATTTCTGTGTTTTTAAGAAAAAGACAAATCATCATTATGTGTAATGTTTCTGTAGTATTAGAAGTTACAGTTTATTTTTCTAGATGACAGTGAAACCCACATAATTTCTTGCCTAGGTTAGAGTTGCTCCAGGCCTGCACTGATTTATGTACATCCTATGCAAATCTGTCCTCATTTGAATCAGATATTTACTTGGCATTTTAGATTTAGAAATTCTGCTCTGCAGTGTTTGCAACCTTTTTCACACTTTCTTACAAGAACGTGAGGATTGTTTCCCTATGATAAACTTAACCAAACTATCACTGATTTAGAGAAAAAAAATAAAGAAAAGAAAAATGAAAATTTGTCATGGTACCTTGCTCCATGATTTCATTAATTTAAAGCTGTGTCTGTTCTTTGAGTGTGAAACAGCATGGACAGACATATCTTCCACTACTCTATCCACATCTTTACAACATTCCCAGGAGCTGGGGCCTGCGGTGGGCAGGCTGGCTCACCCTACCAGCAGCACCAAGCACCTGTTTGAGTCATTCCTGGATACGTCTCCCACTTGGGCTTGCCCAGCTCTACACCTTGCTGAGGATCAAGGGAAGATGAAGGGCTACAGGACACACCTTTTTTGAGGCTAAACACCTAAATCAGAGCCTGAACCACAGAGTCTTTAAAATATTTTTCAGTTGAACTTCAAAGGCTGCAACAAAGTGTGAACGTCACACATTTACATTTACATGCAAATGGGTAAATATTTTATATCGTAAACATTTTTACCAACTATTGATTTTTACCTGTTACTAAGATGTATTGCCAACACTACATCATGTTTTTTCTATGTTTTCTGGGTTTTTTTCAGGTTTTGAAGCATCTCTTACATCTGTATCTGTATGTCTGTACCTGACAGAACACAATAAAAGAAATAAAAGAGTTCTATTTTCTTCAATAACCCTTTACAGAATATCTGCATTTCACACACAAATTCCTCATGACAGAGTCACTCAGACTGTATGCAAGCCCATAAGGAGGTCATACCTCCTAACATGGGACAATAACTCTCCCTTTCCGCATCCTGATTTACTGCACAGAGGCATGATGAAACACATTCTCCCTAGTGGAAGCTTTTAATAATGAATCTGTGAAGGGCTTGTTGCATCCCAGAAGCTTCCCTTTGCCTAAAATGAAAAGAGGGGTTACAGTGGATCAAAAAGCCAGAAGGACTAGGGCTTGTAAGCTGTAGACTTAATTAAGATTTGTGCATGCTTAAAATAGATGAAAATTACACACAGAGAATTTCCAGATGGGAGTTTCAAGATGTCGTGGTGAGATGTAGCTCCACAGCGCTTTCTCAAAACCGACCCTCTCCTCATCCTAAAAAAAGAGATCAGTTGATTTCCAGCTCTGGTTTCACTGTATAAGTATATCCATCCGACAGTTTTAGTGGACAAAAATCAGGCAAGGTGATTCAAGTATTTTCTGATAGCACTTAAAGATTTCATCTGTTTAAAACATATTTCAATCAGTAATGTGTCAAAAAAGCATGGATAAATTATTGATCTGCTTTGTTTCATTACCGTTTTTTGATACATTTCATCAGTTTATCTATTTCTTTGGTGTGAAGGATGAGCCTTGGGACAGAAACTGTATTACAAAGGGAAAAGGCTCACAGGAATGCTAGTGCAATGGGGAAGAGAAAAAAGTGACAGCCAATCCCACAGGGCTTTAATAAATATTTGTGAAGCATATTTAGTTTAATTACACCAACTAGTTATCAAAGTCCAAAGTCATTCTACCTGAAATGTCAGTGTAAACTGTTCCTTGGGCTTGAAGGCACAACACACAGCAAAAATAAATGTGTGAAATCCAAATATGAGTGCCACAAAAGCAAACAAGGCATGAGAGAACACATGAGCTCGAAGATAGATCAATTAATCCAAAGAACACCAACTAGACAGGTGGATGAGTCATACACACAGTGTAGACACAGCTTCTGTTGAATGGAAAACACAACACCGCATGTTTCACTCTGAAAGACAATGAGGCCAACAAGACACAGTAAATTGGGTGGCAAGCCTCCTACCTGCACCATGATTGTAGAAACATCCTCAAACAGGGAGCAGGGGCTGAGTTTCCCCTTTTAGAAGGTCACTCTTCTTATGATCAGCCCTTCTCAATAATGTGGTTTTCTTCCGTTTTTAAGAAGACTGGGGGGGGACAGGAAAAGTATAATGTAAACACATTGATTTTGACACCATAAATAAGACACTATACTTTCTTTTCACTGGGAGGATTGGTCAGAGAAATATATCAAGTGTATATATCAAAAGAATTAAATGAAAGATATTTAATTGTTCTTTTCCCAGCAGCAGGGAAAAACAGTCTTTCCAGAACTAGGAAGTGCCAACATACTTGCTTCGCAGGGCATGATGATTGTCCTGCAGAGATGGTATAACCTATCACAACTGCCTCTGGAACAAATCAAGCATGCTGCTACAATTATAATTAACTTGTTAAAATATTTATATTTTTAATTAAGTGAATGTGTAGGTAAGAAACAAAAATCACAATATACACAGAAAAGGCAAAGTTAAAGAAGTACATGACCCAGACTCTAAATGGTCTTCTGTGACTGAGTATTATTGCCTTCTTACTTTAGGGAACACAAAAGTGTTTCTTATATACGATATTTATTATGAAAATAATTTTCTCAGAGGTCAGAAAGTATACTCAGAGGTATGCATCAGGTTGCATTAGAATCTCGATTGAAACACACAGATTGAAATATCCACACAAAGTGCCCTTTCACAAAGATGCAGGGTATCCCCACTTGATTCTTTTTAGCCACTGTATTCAGTGGTTAATTAGAAGCACGCATTGGAGATTTACAGCATGAGAAGGAAAAAACCTGTTTTGGAAAACAGCCATATCCTCACCTACTTTAGACAGCCCTACTAGTATCACCAGCTTCAAAACAAGAGCAGTGTTTAGATTTATCTGTCCTGAGATTTTGGCTCTTTTTTTGTTTTCTGTTTTTTTTTATGGACCTAAGAATATAGTGCAGCCTTTTTGTTTCACATTTAAGTTATATCTGAAGTTCTAGTCCTCCAAAGAAATGCTCACTGAAGCAAAATACATTCCACTCCCAAAGAGATTCTTTAAAAGGTCAACTTACCTATGATTTGTGTAAATTTTAAATCATTATAGAAATGGCTGAAGTTGGATACAGTACCCTCTTTCCCCAGCCTACTTCCCTCCATTGCTTTCACCAGGCAAACTGAGTTTTTGGAAAGACCAGAGAATTTGGAAGAGAATAGCAGATGAATGTGAAGAGTACATGTCATGAACTAAGAGCAGGAGTGACTTGTGACTACAGGTCTTGTTGCTAGCCCAGGAATTTCATTATATACTCTTCAGTGCCATCTGCTGTAACCAGAGGCATTCAAAAACTTTAGAGATAATCAAATAGCCAGTCTCAATAGCTGCACGGCAGGGAAATTTTCTGACTCTAGGCTCAGGTCTGTCCTACAACACTAGAATCCCATTAAAGAATAAAGCACATGTCATTGCCAAAGATGAAGAACTTGTTGACAACTATGGGCACATGCATTCAACTTTTTGCCTCACTTTCTTAAGCTGTAGCAAAATACCCTTTACACAATTTACACCCGTGAGAATAGCTGCTTTAGCACCATAGCACCTCCTCCAGCCAGGCAGGGACAGAACAACACCTGCTGGTGCGACTTGAGAGCAGCTGATCATTTCATGTTCACCCTGTGAACCTGGGAAAGAGAAGTCAAGAAACAATATCTTCCAAGGTACAAATTGGATTTGGGTGCCTAGACTCCATAAACCTAAACTCGAAAGACAGTGGCAAAGCCTTTGTCTCCTCTACCACCAACCATTAAAGCTGCTATGTTAGGTGAAGAGAATATAGCTCCATTAAGCACTACATTATCTTAATGTCTTTTCTGCAGTTATTGCAAAGAAAATAATGATCACTTTTGTGTGTTTAATCTTAGAGCAAGTGTACAGGGTGATTGATTATACCAATTCTGTCCTTCAGGATTTAGACAGAGCTCTAAAGCTCAGAGTCCTAGAGAACAACTTTCTGCAGAAAAGTCATTTTTTCTAACAGGAGTTCCTCAGTCGTTCATCACTTGTTTCATGATGTATTTTCCAATAGAACACTTCATAAAATTCATGTACTGTCATGTACATTTTGTCTATGTAAATGATACTGCCATAGCATCATAGAATCATAAAGGTTGGAAAAGACCTCCAAGATCATCAAATCCAGCCTTTGCTGAACTAAACTATAACACAAAGTACTACTCCATGATCTGGTCTTTGTTAGTTTTAGGACACTTAAACTTTGATAAGGACTCCATTGCTCTGGAGGCTACACATAGACACACTGAAAAATTTCCTATACAGAAAACCTTTTAGTCTAAAAAGTCAAGATAAAGAAAAGCATAACAAATATTTTTTTGCTTCTTCATACTGAGAAATTCCAGCCAGTAGCACCTGCAATGCATTTCCAGAATGAATGTTCTGTAGGTTTAGCAGAGAACCACCCGCAGTTTGTTGGGTTTTGCATAGCAGTATTTATCTGTTCTGTGGTATTTGTGGCATTCTCTATACTTAGATTGGCAAATGCCACAAATTCCATGATAAATTTAAACACTGTGAGTGATAAATGTCAAGCTTTTAATAGCACCCACTGTCCCTCTGTCACCACATGACCCGTGTGTGAGACTGCACAATCACTGTCTCTGTATAATTTCTTATACGAGAAATAGCCTTACAGAATTTTCAATGGCAAGATATTTGCTTTGCATAAGCAATGGAACTCTTTGTATATGTCTTGCAAAAAGAAGAGCCTGCAGGATAGTTACTATTCCTGATGATTTCATGTGCTTTTTATTTACAAAAACAAGGTCAGAAAGTGGTTTCCTATTTCTGTTAGGTGCCAGTACAATGAACAGAATTCATGGTCTTAGTTGAAATGAAATGGCAGAAAAAGTTTGATGACAGCAGATGACAATATGTTTCATCAGAAGGAAAAGTCCACAAAACTATTGCTACAGCCATTAAAATACAGACGGTGACACCAGACATAGCAAAAGTTTTTGCTCTGGGCATTTTTTACACTTTCAGCAGTATATGATGTATTGAGGTTGCATCTGCAAATCTTATCTCTGTGGCATTTTTTGACTATAGGTTGTAAGAAGGAAAGAGTGTTTCACATTGTCACTAAAAACACTTAAGTTCCGATCTCAAAATTCCACAGCTCTGAGGTTTTCCTCTGAGCACAAAACTAAATCAGGAATTAATTTCTGTCATAGGAACAAGGCTACAAAATACTCACAGTTTCACCTTACTAAAATATCTCTGTGATGTTTCTGATCAGAAATATTTTCCCTTCCAACTTCAACTATGCTAATTCTCCAGTGAGGAGTACTCATTTGCTGTGTGGTACAGACATGGTCTCTGAAACTTCTTACCAAGTCAGGGATGCTCTTCCATTGCAAAGTTAAAGAGAAGGCTTAGGGAAGATATTTGTATGCATATATATCCACAAATATGTGTAAATATATTTCTGTGTGCATGTGTGTGTGTGTGTGTGTTCTTACAGCAAACAATTTAGAGAAACCAGAAACAAATGTAAGAGAGAAAATATCACCATTAATAGCATAATAACTCATTTTCCCATGTACAGTGAATATATCAATTCCATGCAAGTCTCTTTCAAATTCCATTCAACTTAACTGCCAAAGTGTATGGGGAAAAGATCAAAAGCTGCTGCATTACTGTGGTTTGTCTAGTTGTCATACAGAGCTGAGCTGCACAAGAGAGCTCAAATTCAATTAAAAATAAATCTGAAAACATTTCCACACCAGTAAGACTGTAAGGCCTAAGATAATTTTTGTAAATTATTGCAGTACATAGCAAAGGTTCTGGTTTTTACAACACCTTCTATTACAAGTTAAAGGTATATCTGGGCATTTCGTAGTGTCTGACAGTGGATTGTGACATTTAGTAAGCCGTAAATTAATATCTACTACAGATTCATCCCTGCAAATACATTTTGCTTTTTAAATATGGATCAAAAAATCATTAAGCATTTGTAAGAATAAAACCAGAAACTGTATTTTTCACATTTCTGCATATACAAACAGGCTGTCTGCTATGAGTCCAGTGCTTTAATTATGATGGAAACAATATGGTAATGAACAGGAATTCACAACCAATGCTGAATTAGTAACTCAACTGGTTAATGACATTAATTTCAATAATCAGTTACTCAAATTGTCAAACTAAAACATTAGATAATGAAGTCAGAAGTTTAGCACAAGAAAGATGTCTGCTGATTAACCTGTAATAGAAGACTGGGAAGGAGATTTGGTATTTTAATCTTTTACCCAAAGTAAGTAAAGTTACAGATACAGAATGACCTTGATTTAACTAGAGGAAAACAATGTTTCTTTGTAGGTGGTGTTCCTTGACAAGGAAGGATCACTCAGTTTAGGTGCTAAATTCAAGACATAATTCATGCTAAAGAAGTAAAGTGGGTTTTTTCTTATGATTTGTTCAGTGGTTTGTCTTTAAAATCTGCTGAGATTTCTATTTCTGCAGGAATTCTTCACCCCTCTGACTTATCAGAGAATCAGAGCATTGGAAACACACATATACACACAGACCCAAAGCAGACAATTTTCTTGTTTAAGGTTAATGATTCTTATTCTCTTCAGGTTTGGGGTTTAGTTTGTTTTGGGGTTTTTTCAGGCTTTTTGTTTGTTTGTTTGTTTGTTTTATATAAAATAGCGACTGTTTTTGAAGATAGAAGTCTGTGTCTTGAAAATAATTTATACAATCAAAATTAAAAGTAAATAAGAATTAACGTGAAATTTAGTGTCAGAACTCATCTATTACATAAACATGAGGATATGGCTTGTATTCCCTATATATTGATTCTTTCCTTGATAGCAGCTACCGTAAAATCACTGTGCTTCTGGATGCTGTGGAAGACCTCCCCACAACTACCGGACCAGCAATGTGTGCCTCCCAGACCCTTTCCTTCCCAGAAGGCAATCAGCTCCACTTTTTATCTGTTTGCTTCCTCAGCTGAGGCAGCCACAACCAGCTACAGAGAGCTGTGGGAGGGGGATACGTGTGTGCCAGGAGCTGCTGTGCTGCTGCATTTCCACTCTCTCTAGAAGAGCTACAGTTGGAGGCCCTCTCTGACATTCAGGAGCTCCTGGATTTCCCTCTGAGCACCACTTTTTTGCAAAAGCATGTCCAGAAGCCACAATGTAACTCCTAAGGCATTTGGGACCCTTTGGAAAGAAAGCTCACGTAGTCCTCCTTATCACTGACAATGATAATGTCAATGATAATGTTAATCACCCTTTCTGGTGATCTAAACCTGAGGGGCTTAGAGACTCAGAACTAATCTTTAAGCTCTTTCTTACTGCCTTGCTACCTTCATCTTGTTTGGTACCTTCCCAAACTTATTATATCATTTACATGTTATATAAATCTATGCCAGTAAAGCTTTAAGCTATGCCTCATCCACGTTTTTTCTCTGTATGAATATATATCTCCTGGTTAAAAATGTTTCTAAAATACAATTAATCTCCTCTACAAGAGCATACTACCCTGTATTTGGTAGACAACATTTGTTTTGTATTTTGTGAATGCTACCTTTATGATGAAACATAAAATTGCCACCAGGTGTATTAATTTGTGCTAATGCCTGCTAAATTAATTTCATCCAATATTATCCATATAGGACAGCTTAATCATAAATTAAACCCATCCTTTAATTATATAGCAGCATTATAACATTTTTTCCAATAATTAACATTTCCGATTGCTTTTTATGTTTCAGCAATTGTAGCCATCCTCAGTATAAAAAGCGAAGGTAATTGGTAGTATATTAACTGCCTGAATTGCTTCTTTCTGAAGTGTAATGAGTGAGATTTACTAATCACTCAATTTTATAATATTTTATTCTCTTTCTTGTGTCTTGATAATGACAGAGACTTCTGTCACAGGTTGCTTCAGAGTAGGACAGGGTTCAGCACTGGAAGCAAGCATCAATCTCTGCCCAGACTTCATATACAGTTATCCGACCAGCAGGTTTTTATCTATTTTTTTTTCTCTTTTAGTGCTAGTATTGTAGATTAATCTGACTGTCACATATATTTAGATTCACCTAATGTTTTCTAAGTATAAAACCCTCTCATTCTACATTAAAAAAATTATCACTCTACAGAACTCAATTATTCAAGCCAAAAATTTTCCTATTAGTGCTTTCCCTCAGGCTGAGTTTCTTAAAGCTTTAGCTAAAACAGCCTTTTAAGAGAAGATTAGTACAAAGTAGACAACTCTATCAAATTTATGACTCTGCTAACAATTTTTAAGGAAACTTTAAGCACAAACGAATGAGTTCTGAAACATCTCCTTATTTCCTGTAAAAAAAAATCCACCTTTTTAAGCAGAATCACAGTATTTTCAGATCCTTACCACATACTCCATATAGATATTAAAAGCATTGTGTTTTGATCATAATTCTCAATACTCCTCAAATGCCAACATGCTCATCAATCTACAAAGAAAGTTTTCTGTAAGATCTGAGGGTCAGTCAGCAGCGGTAATACCTCAATGCCCTTCAGTCAAAAGCATAAGTACTGGGCAGTGTTGTTCTGGCTGCCAGAACGGGCAATAAGATTTTGTCTCAGCTCTTACTGATGTATATCAGTATTTCTTAATACTATTTAGCCCTTCTTACTGAATAAAGCTTCTTTATGTAGATTAAAAATCATGTCAGACTGACTTCCACAGGATTCCTTCCACTCCATTGTACATACAGAGCAGGAAGGAGCTGCAAAGTCAAGTAACAAGACACCCCCCAGTGAGGCAGACAGACCTTTTCCCACGTATTCACACTGCTTTTCAAAATGTGTGTGTTGAATCTATCATTTGGCTAAACATTAATTCTCATTCTTCCATTGAAAGGGTATCTCATCAAAAGCAGTGAAGGTTAGCTGGGTTCCTCTAGTCTTCAAATTAATGTCGATATCTGCATTAGCTGAGGTGTTTCAGAGGTAAAGATTGTTGATCACAGCAGGGTTTGGGTACATTTTCCTTTTTCAAGGAAATATCCAAAATAGTTTTACCTATCATATGACAGGTGCTCTGCAGTTAGTTTCTGCATCCCATTCCACCATCTTCATTTTGCATGCAAAATGTATAACACATTAAGTCTTGTAAAATGTAAACAGAAGGTAAAGTTTAACAGGGGCCTCTCATATCAGTATTTTGAATCCTGGATCATGTGACTTAATATTCAAATTCCTCTCAATCAAATTAGATCAAGTTTTTCTTCCAGAAATAGTTATTATACTTCCCATATAAATGAATTACTAGTTTTCACTGCACTGAGAGGGAATACAAAATTTTCAATGACCAAAAATGGGACTATTGCACTAAAAGTTAATGCATCTGGAAAAATGATGTAAGAAGAGGAAAAGGGTAAGGCATTGATACTTTTTTAGTACTGTCCTACCTATATGCAAGCACACGACAATTTTGTACAATCCTTGCTGCTCATACCCATTTCCACAAACTGTGAACTACAAACCCTGAAATGTCTGTGGAAGGAATTTTTCAGCGACTTCCTTCAATTCCCTACTCATGCCCACATGCTCGGTGGTGAATCCCCGATCAGAGCTGTGAATGTGGTGCCAACTGTTGCCTGCCATTCCTGACCTATCAGTCAGAGCCAGGGAAGGCAGGCATCCACTCGGGCTGACTTAGCACGCCCTTTGCATACTCGCTTAACATTTTAAGCTCCAATTAGTTGCAATTTATGTCCAGTATCACCCTATTAATTCACACTAATACCTGAGATAACCTTTCTGCCCAGCCAAATCTTTCAAATTAGCAAGCAAGACAAGCAAAAAAAGTGCAATGGTTCTAAACAATGAAATGCAAAAGTCATTGGCAAACATCTGTGTTGGTCAGACATCTGGAAGAGTTCCCCTGTTTTCAAAATATACAAAATTTCTCCATGGTGTGAAGTTCAGAATAATTACCTTCTGTGGGACCCTTCTTGAGAACAGTGGAGGCTGTTGACTTTGCCTTAACAGGTTCACAGGTTAATAAGTTTGTGTTTTATTATGAAAAGGCCTATTTGCAGTGACATTTCAGTAATACTGTGTGCAGTATTAGAATGAGTATTCCACATTCATGTTTAAATTTTCATACTGTTAAAATCTCATTTTTATGTTTGCCTAAAATATTTAAATGGATGTCCAAATTTTAAAATGTTTAAAATGTCATATTTATGTTTAAATTTTTTTTATATCTGACAATTCCATCAAACTTCTCTGCCCAACCCCAAAAATATCTAGAAATATCTGAATATTTCAATTGCAAGGGGATGGTAGGAAAATATAGTGGTCCTCCAGTAAAATGTCTTCTAATGATAAGTAAATTGGAGACAAACACTAAATATATCTTCATATTTTCAAAGACGGAAATTGGTTCTATATAATCACAGATCACATCTAATGACTATTTTTAATGCCTTTCAAGAAAAAAAGAACTAAAAGAAACAGAAAGTTTCCCAACAAAGGCGTAAACTATTTTTTTTAAATTAGCATTGGATTATAAAATTAGCATAAAGTCTTATCTTTTCAAACAGCTCTGATGACACTCAGCTAACTAACTACATACACAGTTTGATGCATGTTTTAATCGATTTCTTAAATCAAACTTAGGCATATTCCAGTCTACACATAGTTCAAACTGTGACACTGACTGGTTCCATTATTTTTATGAAAATGTCCCAGATCATTCTGTACTTCCCTTTTTAGTTACTACTTTTTGAAAAAAAAAAAAAAAACAAAACACAAAGAGCCCAGTTATAAGAAGTCTTGGAGAGGAACACAAATGCCCATGGAAAGTGTGCAGTTTATGACTGTAGTATCTGGGTCAAATAGCAAGAAAGGATAGCAAAGATTAAGGATTAAAAATTGCCTAAGACATATGAATGATGATGTGAAAACAATTGTGATTGTTACAATTATATGGTGATACAAAAAAAGTTTGATTCTTGTGCATTAGTACAATAAAGACTTCACTTCTTTATCTCTGGCTTTGAAGAGATAGGAGAAGATGAGTAAGCTGTCAGTTTTAATTAATGTTTTGTCACAAATATTTATAGCCCACGGAAAACAATTGTATGACTCCTTAGGATTGAGCTAATTATTTATGAATCACATTCTAGATGTATTAACATAATTCTTTTACAGAAGTTTTGGCTTTTAATAAATTAATATTAAAATGTCTGGCTTACAATAAACACGACTGAAGAATTTTTCTAAACTGACTGAGTGATTATGAGAGACTTCATTTCACTTGTTCCACTTACTAGGATCTACCCTCAAGGCTTTTTCTTTATAAGCCTTGAAATGTATTTCTTCTTTTGTTTCAAGTTTCAAAATTAAAACTATAAAGTGTAAATTCTTCCTAACAGAAAACCATGGCCTAACATGCCTACATCAGTTAGGACATGGATGCAGTAAAGGTATTCACAGGTCTGATGGGAGTTTCCAAATCCCAGGGGTTTAGTCTCATTTTTTTGACCAAAAAAATACTTAAAATAAAACAAAACACACTACTTTGTAGGTTGCAAGTCCCAGATCTCGTTTATTTATAAAGCAATAAATATTAGAAGCACAAATAAATTGCACGGGTGTGTAAACAAACTGTACAATGACTGAAGAGTTCGGGAAGGTTTGCCAGAAGACTCCAAGAAGCATATTGTCGTCATCCTGAGTGGGAAGTAAATTGAGGGGGGAAGTGCCTAGAAGCACTTGCGGTGTACAATGGATGGACCAGCTTCATCATACTCCTGTTTACTGATCCACATCTGCTGGAAGGTGGACAGAGATGCTAGAATGGAGCCACCAATCCAGACAGAGTACTTGCGTTCAGGAGGGGCAATGATCTAGGATAAAGAAAAGCAACAAAATCCTCATTTCTGAACAATGGATCCATATCATCAATGCTACAAACCACGAGATATTTCCTTAAGCAAATAAAGAACTTTTCTATAACAGTATTGATCTTCAGCAGCTCTTACAATACATGTAATGTATTAAAAAAATCTGTAATCACATTTTCTTCTTTTCTAACACTTGCTTCTAACCAACACAATAATTCTGATTAAATGGAATTTCTCCTCATCTGTCCATCAGCTGTTGATCCCATTTTTGAGTTGTTCCTACATCCCAGTTTAATGAAGTGGACATCATCTCCATCTTTATCCACATTTTATAGCAGAGAGTTGAATTCCTTACCTTGATCTTCATAGTGCTGGGAGCAAGAGCAGTGATTTCTTTCTGCATGCGGTCAGCAATGCCAGGGTACATTGTTGTACCACCTGAGAGGACGTTGTTAGCATAGAGGTCCTTACGGATATCAATATCACACTTCATGATACTGTTATAGGTAGTTTCATGGATACCAGCAGATTCCATACCTTGAGAAAAAAGAAGACAGTAAGCCAGTAAATTACACAAGAGGTCTCCATGAAATGAAACTGTGGAATTTCTCCTCATCATTAATATGAACTTCTATGGCCTTTTTCTTGTAGAAATGCTTACTGATCATATAGTGTTACAGAAAAATATATATATGAAAAATAGAATTACAAAACTAACTTAGGAAGTGAACATTATTTGTTAGAAAAGGTAAGAATCGTAATGTGTGTGCAAAGGCAAGAGACTCAAAATATACAGTAAGAGAACAAGTAGACACGAGATAAACTCATTTAGTATATGGCAATGGAAGAAGGGTATCTAGAACAGAAAATGTGAGTATTGGTTTATGTCAGTCTCATTAAAAGCATTAGTTGAATATAGTAAAGACAGCAATGAAGACAACAAAAATAGCTGAAGGAGAACTAAAGAAGACAATAGCAACTTCTTCTTCTTCAGTTAACTCAAATTGCAGTCTATACTATTCAGAATCATCAAGGCAAGACATAACCATGACATGGAATAAGATATTAGTACTTGATGGTAAGAAAAAAGAAACAAGAAGCAAGTGTTTGTAGGTTGCGTTCCAATCTATTAATTTTAACAGGTGCTTCCTGAAAGGGCTGACACTGGATCCACAGTAAGATGTCAGCTGATGAACAACTGCATGTACTGCTTGGGACTTAAGAGTATAAACATTTGTTGTATCCGTCAGCTGCAGGCACAACCAGCAAAGCTTACCATCTCGGCCACAGCAATGTTTAATTACAGTGCATATAAATATACACACACCTTCACTCCGTGTCCTTCCCCTCTCTGACACTTTACTTCTTCATGGAAAACAGATACTGATTTGAGTGTAAGCCTTACAAATACAGCACTGAAGGCTATTCTTGCCCTCAGTGATGCAGAATCATAAAATGTCTTGAGTTGGAAGGAATTTATACAGATTATGGAGTCCAACTCCTTAATGATGATATAACTGTATGTTCTATCATTAAAAAATTTTGACCCTAAAACTTGATCTAAAACTTGCAACAAGAGCCCAGAACTCAGCTAATTACCAGATGATCTCACAACAAGCCCATCTTACAGGGACCAAAGGACCTAAATTATTATTTATTCCTGATTTTGTGCCAAATTTAGGTAAGCAGGAAGAGGAGCAGGGCACCTTCCAAATCTTCTGATTCATTCATACCTCCTACAGAAAGGAGAATTTCCTGGGAACACTTACCAATAAAGGATGGCTGGAATAAGGTTTCAGGGCAGCGGAAACGTTCATTACCAATTGTGATCACTTGACCATCAGGCAATTCATAGCTCTTTTCCAGAGAGGAGGAAGAGGCAGCAGTGGCCATTTCATTCTCAAAGTCCAGTGCAACATAGCACAATTTCTCTTTGATGTCACGAACAATCTCACGTTCGGCTGCAGATACAGGAGAATCAAATCAAGCTTTGGATAAGCACAGTACTAGAGAAGGTGATCAGCCAAGAGAGACCTGAGGATTTTCACAGGAGAGAAAAGCTGAAGGACTGACCTGTTGTCACAAAGGAGTAGCCACGCTCCGTGAGGATCTTCATGAGGTAGTCAGTCAGATCCCTACCAGCCAGATCCAGACGCATGATAGCATGAGGCAAGGCATAGCCTTCATAAATAGGTACATTGTGGGTGACACCATCCCCGGAATCAAGAACGATACCTGGGAGAAAAATGTCAGAGAGCAGCTGGAATCACCTAGCAAATGCTTAGTGTCCTGAGACACAGGGGGTAGCAAGAAACACAACAAAATAAAGGATTTTTTAGGCAGTATAAAGTAGCGTAATTCTTTTTCAGTCACAAAGATCTTTCCAATTCTTTCTGCCTCTGCTTGCCTGGACGCTCCTGCGGGCTGAATTTTCCCACAGAACAGTTGTTCCATACATATTTTAAGCTAATCCGTAAGAGCAGTCTTCCACGGCTACTACACTGAGCAGTAAGAATATTTGCAATAGTGACTGTCTTGATCTGATAATGGGCATCTTTTGGTCCAGTTTAAACTCTTAAACTGGTGTAACACTTTCGGAACCACAGTATCCCTACAGGAATGTCTCCTCATTTGCACCACAACAAGCAGTGGCAGAGCCAGTTCCACGGTGCCTCTCCAAAAGCAATGCAGATAGTCTGTGGAAAGAACAATGTGGACCTATTTTGTACTGGCTCTTATGTTACTGTTATCATTACTTGCTATAAACTAAAAATACCCATTTTTCTGTAAATTTGAATGAGTTATGGTGCGTTTTCCTATTTGGAATGGAAAGGAAGGAGAGTTCCTGAAAGGAAACAGAATCTAAATGGTGTTTGTTTGTTTTACCTGTGGTACGACCAGAGGCATACAGGGACAGGACAGCCTGGATCGCCACATACATAGCAGGTACGTTGAAGGTCTCAAACATTATCTGGGTCATCTTTTCACGATTAGCTTTAGGGTTCAAGGGGGCTTCTGTGAGCAAAGTAGGGTGCTCCTCAGGGGCCACACGGAGTTCATTGTAGAAAGTGTGGTGCCAGATCTTTTCCATATCATCCCAGTTGGTGATGATGCCATGTTCAATTGGATATTTCAAAGTAAGGATACCTCTTTTGCTCTGAGCTTCATCACCCACATAGGAATCTTTTTGACCCATACCAACCATAACACCCTAAGAGAAGAAAACACAGAAAAGCATTATTTGAAGAAGACAGCGTTACAGAGCACAAACAACTATGTCGCAGACAACTGGCATGAAGCTGAACCAGGAGAGGTTTAGGTTGGATATTAGGGAAAGGTTCTCCACCCAGAGGGTGGTTGGGCACTGGAACAGGCTCTTGGACTTTGACGATACTTGTTAGTCCCTTCCAAGCCAGGATATTCGACAATTCTGGAATTCTAACNTAATTTGGACAACTGTCTCAGGCTCATGGGGTGACTCCCAGGGCTGTCCCATGCAGGGCTAGGAACTGGACTTTGACAATACTTGTTAGTCCCTTCCAAGCCAGGATATTCGACAATTCTGGAATTCTAACTATGTTATTTTCAAGAAAAGTACAAGCAGTCACATCCCTGAAAGGCTGTTTGAGAAAATAAACTTAACATTATTAAAATATTAAGTCAACAGAATTTGAGGTGTTCTCATAAAATCTTTTTTCCTTCCATGAGATGAATGGATTTTCCCCCATTTATAATACACCTCTTATTTTCAATTGCTTCTTTCCAGTCCAAAAATTTGACTGAAAGTAAAGTGTACAATATCACGAGCAGGAAAAGGAGTTTGTAAACAGGAAGATACAGAGGGAAATTAGCATTCTAGTGAAGGAAGATACGGAAGATACCTCATATTATTATGCAGCCTCAGCAGTAATTTATCCAGGATAAAAAAATACGAATTGCAAATGTTTTAATAAAAAAAAAAATTTAAAAAAAAGGTATTATGAACTTTATGAACATTTTACCAAGGAAATCATAGGAGAAAAAGAAGCTATGGGACAGCCAAACAGGGAAGTTAAAGAAACACTGGCCAGACCTGGGAATGTATCACCAGCACTATCTCAAGAGGTGAGCAGATGAGAGGGCAGGATATTTGGGACAGGGCAGAAGAACTGAGGGAAGGGGAAAGTGGAGGCGACGCCTAGAGAGAGGGGGATGCTTTGTCCTGCCTCGGTCCTGCCTCTGTATTTACCTGGTGCCTGGGGCGACCGACGATGGACGGGAAAACGGCCCTGGGGGCATCGTCTCCGGCAAAGCCCGCCTTGACCAGCCCCGAGCCATTGTCGCACACCAGTGCGGTGGTTTCCTCGTCGTCACACATCTTGGAAAGGAAGCACGAACCTGGAAAATAGCAGGGCGGCACGTCCAGAGCCCCGCGGGCAGCCCCTCCGCGCCCTCCCGCCCGCCATCCCGGAGGGCACCGCCGGCGCTGGAGGCGCGGATCGCTGCGGCGGGAGCGGGAAATTTGAGTCGTCCCGGGAGGATGCTCGGCGGCTCGTGGGCAGGGCTCTAAACGGGATCCGTCAGCCGCTTTCCTCTCCGCGCTTTAAAAGCCGCCCCAGCTTGCAGGACGCTCAATCAGGGCGTCATTAGCGGATCCCTCGGGCCGCAGGTCGGAAAGGGAGGGAAAGCTTTTTAAATCGCAGAGATCCGTCCTGCCCAGCCGGAGCGCGGCCGGGGCCGGGGGCGGGCGGTGTCCCCGGCAGGAGCAGCGCTCAGCCGGGAGCGGCACGGCCCGAGCACCGGCTGCGCCTGCACGCCCGGCGTCCGCCGCCCGGCGGTGCCTCCCGTGCATCTCTCCCATGTATTCCGTCCCG
>VZTG01004479.1:3091825-3167231 GCA_013397845.1 Melanocharis versteri
AGACCCTCAGACTTTAATTTCTTCTGAAATCAGAGATGGTGGAATCAGTTTCCTTGTTTCTAGCACAATTAATGAGGTGGTTAGCTCCACCCCAACCCCAGTTTATCTTGGGTTTGTGCCCAATTATGAGCACAACTCTGAAAGAGATGGTAGCAGCAAACTTCTTGGACATTAATAGTTCCTGCTTCTCTTTAAAAGCCTCGAGGAAAGAGAACCTGTTCTAGGTGAGACACCATTTGAGTACAGAGTTGTGTATGTATATTTAATACATGAGTATATATAAATATATATGCACCTATATATTTTATATGCATGTATATTTCTCTGTGTATATATATATATATATTTAATATATTGCTTTTTTTTCCCCTAGCTACCTAAGAAAGGCTGTGTAGGACTGTGAAATACAGTGACCTCAAAAGGTCAAAGAAGCAAAACACTGTGCTTCAATGCCTCTGCTCTGGACAAACTTTGGCTCTTTCTTTGCTTTGTCTTGATGGAAAATCAACCAAAATTAATAGTGGTGGGATAAGGACCCTAAGCGAGTATTTATTTATCTAAGTTGATCAGGCACACGTAACAGACACTTGGAAATATTTTGGTGATAGCGATGCCTATTTATATAAGAATTCATATATATGCAAGGATTTCTAAGCATATACACCCTGGCACAGAGCACCATTTCAAAGAAAAAAATGCCATATGCTGCTCTCAGTTTTAAAAAGTCAGCATCTTTTAGCCCATGGTGAGTTGCCATATATAGTTTAAATCTGCTTGTTTTTTTCCCTAGCACATCTTTTCTACAGAAACCATATAATGTGAGGGATTGACCAGCTTCGCCAGCACTAGAGATTAGTTTACAGTGTTATCTCAGCTGTTGCTCGGTTCAGAGGTGTTGCAGTATTTACATAGAAGTCCACTGCTGATAGCTGCATTGAATTCCTCCCCAATCAGACCCTCTCTGACACATCCTACATTCCCTCTGGCTAGAGAGAGACAGACTCTCCTGAAACTGAGACAGAGCCAGCTCCCACTGAAAAACCTATAAAACGGTTTGT
Source organism: Melanocharis versteri (assembly GCA_013397845.1). Lineage (NCBI taxonomy): Eukaryota > Metazoa > Chordata > Aves > Passeriformes > Melanocharitidae > Melanocharis > Melanocharis versteri. The sequence goes on from VZTG01004479.1 coordinate 3,092,884, forward strand.
ATTTGCTTGTTTACTTTTGAACTAAATTTTTGCTTTCTCTACTATCTCCTCAAGTTTTACATTTCTAATCCAGCAGGACCCACAGTTAGGATCTTGATGCACTTGAGAACTCATCAGTCACACACCAACACACTCCCATATATTGCAAGGTCATATGAAAAGGGCACCACACAATATACATAATTCCAAAATATCATTTCCTTCCTTGTAGCCATTTGAAAATTGCCCTGCTAAAGTTATTCCTTTGGCCAAAATAATTCTGCTTTCTGCAATAAAGTGTTATTACAGCCTCAAGTAAACCAGAGAAGCGAACAGAGAAGCAAAAGCCTACTGAGGTGTGTTGTGCAATGTCATCTACAGGAAAAACACTCAAGCTCTGACTGACCAGGGCCCCCACATGCTGTGAACATTTCTCATGACTTAGGTGTTGGGAGTGACCCCAGAGACCAAGGAAACACAGGCAGTACAGAGTGTTGGAGAGCAGACGGATCTGCAGTGGACGTGATCTGCATGTCCCTAGAACAGCCTGAACACACAGGAGCATGAAGCCTCAGTGTGTCTGATTATTAATAGAAGAGCAAAATTAAATATATGTAGGTCTGTATATATATGTAGAGGTGTGTATATATATATGTATATATATATGTATATGAGACACATGCTTATAGGCAAAACTGGATGCGTTGTTCAACCAACAAGACACTGTTGTGACTGCAGCCAAAATCAGGACATGAGTCCTTACTGCTGCATGGTAAAAATGTGAACAAAAAATCACACTGTGATCTTGTGATGCCTAGAAATCCTCACAACTGCTATTCAGCTCTTGACTAAAAAGTATAAGAAAGCTTAAAAATATAGCCATGATTCTTTAAAATCTTTAAAGCATAGAACACTTATCACAACAGACTTTAGATTATTTACAGTAGTTAGCAATGCATTCAGAAATTGCAAATGTGTAGGGTCAGGTTCTCTCTGTATTTTTTAGTTCAGCCTTTCAGATTATATTTTTTTTTCTGTAAGTGTCCCAAAAAAATCAATAAATTTTTCATAATATACCAAATAATTTTATATACAGTATATCCTGACCTAGCAGATTTTAAAGCAACTTCTCACTTAAAATCTGCTATTTCTAAATCATTTCTAAATCTAAATCATTTCTAAATGGATGTTGACATATAAAATCTGCCCTAGCACAGAGCCAAATGTTACCCCTCTTAAGCCTCAGGCCACTGTAGTCTTTGAAAGAAACTTTACATTTTCAAGAATAAGAAGAAAATGCCGTTCTGACAGGTTTTCTTGTGTCTCTTGTCTCACAACAGCTGTTTGGAGCTATATGGTCTTTAGAAATATAAGCAGCATTGCAGCAGAGTCTTGTTGATGGGCAGAAGTCCTGATGAGATGAGAATGCCAAACATGCAATATATGATGAAAATCACTGTCATGAAGGAGTCACTGTCACAAAGGAGCCATGTGTTGTTATCAATGTCTGTGCAGTCATGAATCTCTCTGTGTATGCAGACATACAAAGAGAAGCCAGAGAAGACAGTTCTGCAGTCACCAAGAATCTGAAATTATTCCCTGTGAAACTATTGAACTCTGGAACCTTCCAAGTGAGAAATCTTTCTCCTAGAAGAGAGTCTCCCAATTTAATAATCACATTGTCTGGCAAACTTTTCCAGAGAATTCACTGGGTGTTTCCCTTTCTTACTTATGTCTCATCCATCGTAGCACCTGAAAGTGTTTCATGCTTAATATATTCCTTGTCTTCTCAGCATTTAAACCCTTCACATAATTGCAGGCTCTTCTAATCTCTCTGCGTCTTTCTTTCACTCAATCATGTACTGCTGCACTTCTATAATTAACCTAAAACATCTTAAGTGTGCACTGAAAGGGTAAAATCATGAGGTGGGCAATGGGAGTTAGAGATGCAGCTAAAACATCTTGTTATGAAGCTGAGAGGTTTAGGCACAGGTAGCATAAGTGGAGGTGAGTGGCAGTGAAAGGAATTTGTGCTTCTAAATCTCTCACTCTCCAGAAGTATTATTTGCCACATGTCATTTACAAAGAAAGGATGAGATTCTTACATCCATTCTTCCCCCTTTGGAGTGGAAAGAGAGCTCAGAGCGTGCCAGATCAGGCAAGTAAATCTGTGCCCTATCCATGTATTGCTTTGAAAATTTAGCATTTTGAAAACTGCTACCAGACCAGGGCCATGAGCAGATGCAAATCTACTACCAGTGATGTTGTTTCCAGACCACTGCTGTAACCTCCCAAGGTAGTCAAGTTCTCTACTATAAATCCTTCTTCAAGGTCTGAGTCACAGCCACCTCTGGTAGTTCATGTTCAAGCTGAGAGGTGCAGCTGACACACCTGAAAGATGGGATGCCATCCAGAGGGACCTGGACAAGCTCAAGAAGTGTGCCCATGGGAATCTCATGAGGTCTAACAAGACCAGGTGCTGGTGCTGCACCTGGTTGTGACAACTCCTGCTATCAGCACAGGCTGGATGGAGAATGGATTGAGAGCAGCCCTGCCCAGAAGGACTTGGGGTGCTGCTGGGTGAGAGGCTGGACATGAGCCAGCCATGGGCACTCCCAGCCCAGAGAGCCAAACGTGTCCTGGGCTGCATCCAGAGCAGCGTGGGCAGCAGGGAGAGGGAGGGGATTCTGCCCCTCTGCTCTGCTCTGGTGAGACCCCACCTGCAGTGCTGCATCCAGCTCTGGGTGCCCAGCACAGGAAGGACATGGACCTGCTGGAGTGAGTCCAGAAGGGGCCACCAAGATGATCAGAGGGATGGAACACCTCTCCTATGAGGAAAAGCTGAGAGTATTGGGAGTGTTCAGCCTGGAAGAAGGAAGGCTTTGGGGTGACCTAATTGTGGCCTTCCAGTACCTGAAAGTAGCCCGCAAGAAAGATGGAGAGGGATTTTTACAGGGGCCTGGAGTGACAGGAGGGAATGGCTTCAAATTGAAAGAGAGTAGGTTTAGATTAGACATTAGGAAGAAATTCTTTTAATTAAAAACTAAAGGAACCTGAATCTACCAGCTGCTGCACAGCAATGTGTGAGTTTCCAGATTGTTTCTCAGCTGCCTTTTAGTTTTCCAGAATCAGAAACAGATGTCTCAAGATTACAACAAAAGCAGCAATTAAACAGTCTATTTTAATTGCATTCTTACTAAAGAATTAACCTTTAATAGAGGAAACCATCAAATACTTGCTTTTCTGTTAGTGTCTCTACATGCATTTGCTTGTGCTGTGTGTGAAAGCAGGAGGACCAACATTTCTTAATCTGCATTGACTAAGGAGAGAAGGAAGCAATACTTTACAGAGGAGAAGCTAAGCCTCAGCAGGATGAAATCACACCGGAAATTAGCAGTTCATGTAAGAATTGAATCCTACTTCTGAAGACCAATTCTGCCATTGAATAAGAAGCACCTGATTGCTCTCAAATATGGGTACATTAGATTTGCTGGATCTGTGGTCCATGCAGAGAGTTTGCTTTGCCACAATTCATAGATAAATCTTGCTGAAGAAATGTTGTGTTACGAGACCCATGGATTCTGCTGATGCTATTAGGAACACAAAGATATTTGATGAGCCTCATAAAATTGTGATGGTTCCCACATACAATTTTGCAAAGCTGTGAGATAATTTAGATAAAAACATCTCGGATATTAACAGAGGGTGTAGCTGCACTCTGTTGCATGTAGTTGCAGTAAGTGGATTCAGGTGTAGAACTGGATGATGCAGAGACTGGCTTGAAACTTTCTGGAAAAATTATTTATCTTGCTAAAAAACCAAAGCTCCTTCAAAATACATTTACCCCAAAAGTTTGCTACTCCATTTTTCAAAGAATGCTCTCAAGTCAGCTCATTTCACTTTCTTACAGTTTAAAAAAATCCACAAAGCTACAGATTTACTTTGCAGAAAAACATGATCTGAATCAGAAAGAAAAAAAATTATTTGATGGAAAATATTTTTCCCCAGATTTTGTTTCTAAGTATTTTCAGGATTTTTGTCCCCCAGACAAATGCAGTAGAAAACTTATTTTTGTCTTACCATTTTCAAAAGACAAAAAATTTTCTCAAATACAACAGTTTGTTAATCAAAGCTGAAACTCTGATAACCAAAATGAAAATTCTCTGGAATCTTGCTGACCATTAGATTGCCTTGGAAATTGACCAATTTGCCAAGATTTCATTAACATGATAGAAAATGGGGCATTTCTTAGTTAATTGTAGGACAGAATGCTGGATTTCCAATCTATTGGAATACTTCATTTGAGCTACTGTCATCCTTAACATGAGAAGATGTGTTACTGGCTCATGAAACTTAGTAATTATTTATGCTTGCTACAAAGACGTCTAAAATTCAGATTTCAATTAGCATTTTGTATAAAGTTGTCCAGCATGTACTACGGGTAGGAGTTGTAGACAGCAGCAATAGAATTTTCCATTTAAAATACTGTTACGGCATAGCTAAAATTTCTATTGATTGTCATTCATCCAGTAAAGAATTGACAAACAGGAACTATTCTAAGCTTGGGAACAGTTATCCATTGCAGGTGAGGGTTCGAATCATTGCAAAACCCTGGAAAACTTCTGAGAAAAAAGAGTCAAAATAGAAAGGTTAAATGCATATTTAAGGAACAAGTAATCTACCTAAAATCTCAGCAATTTAAGATCAGAGAAAGTACCAGATGGCATCAGTAAAATCTCGCTGGCAAAAGTTCATCATTTAAGTCAACTGGGGAAAAACGTTGCTGAAAATACAATTTTAATCTGTTGCCTTAAGCATAGTAGATGTTCAGGGAAAAAAGAAAGGTCAATTCAATGGTTCATAAAGCAATTATTTCCCCATAAAATATTTTCTAAAATAATACACATAGTACAGCCAAAGGCATTCACCACAAGGAAAATCTGAATGTTTTCCTACTTTGCAAAATGGTATCAAAACTACCAGGCCACGAGGTTGCCCTCAGAGGAATGGCTCTCATGATAAGCAGTTGTTTCCCAGTGCAAAATGTTTTGGGAAAACCAGGATATTGGATATACACTTGACGTAGCTTGACGTGAAGAAAATTTCGAATATAGCGTACTGCATTTCAAAAAGAGATAAAATTGCCTTAAGACAAAAATTAGTAAAAAGGAGCAGTTACTTGCTGAGGGTTCCAAGCCATCTCATGTATTGCGGGTTCTCTGGATGCCAGTTCTCTGGATTCCTGCTGAGTGAGAGGCAGCTAAGGATTAGGTATGCAGCACCTCCAGCCTACCTTACATTTAGCACACTACACATAATTTTTTGAAAATAATAATTAAAATCTATGATGCTTTCAAAAAATATACCGTTTTAAAGGTAAAGGCCTTAAACACAGAATCTCTTCTGAAATGTAAATTTTGTCAAAGCTTTTGGAAACTGAAAAGAAATACTTCGTCTTCTGTAAGACTCCTCTGCACTGTTTCCTTTTTCTGTCATTCAAGGTCAAGCTGATTCCCAGTGAAGACCCTGTGACAACTCAGATGAAAACTATCTAAGTGGCTGCTGTAAGAATTAAACTATTGCCCTCAGAATGCAGGTTCTACGTACCCATGTCCAAGAAAAATAGGAATTAAATACAGCAAATTCAGAAACATGATATGTTTGAGAGAAAAATCTTTAGAAGAAAGCATAAGGGGTTCATAAAAACTGCACCAAAATTCTTAATAAACCCTCACTGGATTTATAGGCTTTGGAATAAGCCCAAGAAGAGTCGTCTATGTATATTGCTTTCCTATCAAATTAAGGACACAACAACTATTTATAGTTAAATAGAAGGCATAAATGCCCAAGGATAAAGAAATATTTATTTGGTAGAACTATAATTAGCATATTTACTCTGGCCATTAATTATGAATCACTGTGTACCCTACAAAACTGTTAATTTAGGTTGTCACCTTCAAAGGATATGGTAGGAGTTCAAACCCCAGCAGAAACTGGACTATTCATCTTGAACTAAGCAACTGACATTCTATTTTGCTGAGTCAATTTCCATAACACCAGGAAGAAGATGCATTTCCATACAAGCATAAAATAAATTCAAGATTAAATAAATCATGGGATGAATATTGAAAATATCGTGTCTAAATATATTCTGAGAATTCAAACAGTTGGCCTGGAAGCATATAAACTGAGAAGCATATAAACTAAATGAGGTCTCAAAGCCTGAACATTAAGAGAAAAAGATAGAATATGCACTGTAATTACAGTCTGGGGCTAGCTAACAACCTGCCTCTGTCCTAAAGTCAGTAGTTTTCTGGATCTTCAGAGGTCTTCCAGTTCTATAAAACTAAAATGTTCATGCTTCTTGGTGAATTTCAAACCCCCAAAATTCCGGTGAGGCTTTTATGCATAAGGCAATGAGGTAGAGGTTAAATGACTTACTGATAAACAGGAAATAGCTGATCAATCTGCAAAAGATTAAAATCTTCTTAGAAGAACCACTCCAGTGTTTAAGCATCAGTCCTATAGTCCTCAAATTTTCTAATTATTCTTCATTCCTACTAGTGTTTTGGGGCATGCTGTTTTACAGATGACTTTAACATGATCACATAGTTATGAAGAAATTCCTTTGCTCAGCCATATTTTCCAAGTTGATCTGCTTGAAAGCCCTAGAAACTACTGCTGGTTTCAGCAGTTATACCCACCTGAAGCCAAAGAGCAGGATTCTGAGTTCAATTATTAATAAAAAGGAAATTAAATACTGGAGGCCTTACCTTTAGGGAAATCATCTCTGCAGTATTCAAATGAAAAGAAAAAATAAAATCTTGAGCACAGAAACACAGGGGGTTTGAAAATCACAGCTTAACATATAGTCTTGGTTTACCTCCTGCTTCTTGAACTGTTGGGAGAATGTAGTTGGATATAAAAATGTCACTGCTGCCAAAACAACCCATATGATGTCATGAGTGATTAATTACTTAGCATGGAAAAAATCATGTGAGATAGGTGAACTCTAAAAGGAAAACTGAAGAAATGATCCTGGTTCTATTTAGTACCCTAGAAATTTGAGTTAGGGAAAAGAATGTTACAAAGGGTAAATGCTGGGTAAATATGTCTGCAAGTAATATTTCAGTAAAGTTAAACATGAGGTTATTGCTTTTGAATGCTCATGGCTTTGAATGGACTTTTATTTGTAATAAAAATTCATTTGAATTATTGTATGCTGCATAACTATACTTCAGGCTCCATCAATTATTTAATTGTCATGCATCATTACTCTGGAGCTGTCACAAAATCTGCCTCCTTTATCAATTACGGAAAAAATAACAACAAACTAAGACCACTTATGAACTCAGGTGCTCTTTGGAAGAAGTGCACTTGGGGCTACCAAAGCTTGGGACCCAAGGGGTGCACAACCCACTGGGGTGCAGGAGGAAAGTATTCTTTGTACCATTAATAGGTAAGATAAAAAAATATTTTAAAAATTGTGTTTGTTTCATCTTTATCCCATTCAAATTTTAATTTTGTCTTTTTATATGTTTTATAGTGTACAGCATGTGTTATTACAGTAGCACTCATACATAAGTTATACATTAATAAATATACATGGATTGGATATACCCATTCCAAAATTTTTACTGACAGAGGTGTGCAATCAAAAAGGTTTGGAGACCACCAGCCTAGAACACTTAATGCTGGAGGCCCATTCCAACAAGGAAATAATAAACAATAGGATGCAGTCCAAAATCTGATCAAGGATGGCTGAACAAGTAAACTTAATAACATAAGGTTTAACAGACTGTGATCCAAAACACAACACAACAAAAAACCAAAACACAGCAACACAAAACAAAATGCAACAACCCCTTAAGACATACGTAACACAAGGAATTCTACGACTGTGGTGTCAGGCATAAAAGCAGCTTTTTAAATATAAAAGGGACTTCAACAAAGTAAAGTGTGTATTAGAGAAGGTAGAAGACATTATGAAGGAAAATAAAATCAATTAACGAAACCTCAAATTAAAAACAGTATTAAAAATCTTACAGGAAAAAAAAAGAGGATGCAAATTACAATTAACTAAACAAAAACCCAGCAAAAATAGGAAAAAATAGAGGAAAGCATTAAAGAGAATAAAGATGGATAGCACTTTAAGGGTGAAAAGAAAGGGAAAAGAATGGAGGCTATTCTGACAGACATTCACATCTGTCTTGATTGGTGGGCTCCAAAACTCATGGCAATCCAAAAGATTTTGAGCAATCATCTACTAATTTTTAATTTGAGAGAGATGGGGAGGGAAGAGCAAATTAAAGAGGTTCTCATCGAGATCACTCAACATTCTAATTCCCAGTGTACTTTTCACAAATCCTCCTGGGACTCAGCGCCACAGACACAGCCACGACACGTTGGTACCCTGTGGATCTGTGAGTGGCTGTGTGACAGAAGTGACATGAAGAGCCACCAACTAATGCTCCAGTACTCCCAGAATGCACCTGCTAGGCTTGAGCAGTAACTTAAAAATTGTTTGTACATCGTAGGCTCCATTTTACCAGCCACTACAATCACTGCTGGAAGTCACACAGCAACACTTATGATTGAGAAGGAAATCTAATTACAACATTGATTTTCAGAAAGTGCGTTTCTATGCAGAACAAAAAGTAACCACAGACAGATACTTCAAAATCAGCATTCAACAAAAAATCTGATTTTTCAGAAGTTTTTCTCAATTCTGTTTTCTTATTGTGGATCTATAAAAGATGGAGAAATGAGAAAATATCCAAGTCATTCTGTCTGTGCTAAATAAGTTAAACAAAAAATATGCTTTCATTCCAGCACTTAGAAGCTGACCTACAGGGAGTCCATCGCATGAACCACATACTAAATTTAGAGTTTGAGTTTGGGTGCATTTATTTCTCTTATTTTTAATATCAAGAACACATACTGTGCCCAATCAAAATCTCATTTTTCCACCTGATATATTAACAGGAATGTTAAATGAATGTTTAATGTCTAAGTTTTGTCTGTCTGCTCTGCCCTAGCAGAATTCACAGCTCCCATGTTAATACACAGGGGAAGTTAAATATTTCAGAGTACAGAATCAGCAAAAAAACTCCCAGTGAATCACTTCAGTCAGCATTGTGTTTTCTCTGATCCTATCCTCTAAAATATTAAATTTCTCCCGTGTATCATCACCCGGTTCAGCATAAGTTGATGCTTGAAGGTTGAGGCTAAATGAGGACAAGGGTATTTCTGAAATATCATTCATCTTCAAAGCTTAGATGCTCTTTTTTGCCAGCCTGGATTCACAGCCTGAAATCGCTTTCTAAAGGCTCAAAAATGCATCAGTTATACCCAACTTTATTTTCCAATGGCTTTTTAGTGGCAGTAGCTTGTTCATAAATAGCATGTGTAATCCTTTTGTGTTCCTACTGAGGTAGAAATACACTTGGCCTCTCAGAGCCGAGTTCAAGGCAGTTCTAGGCAGAAGTTATTACGAGAGTAATTATGGATAGCTATACACAGGATTGAATCTCTCACTATACCCTAATGATTAGGTGCATCCTCAAAAAGACATAGTGAGAGATATTTGGGTGTTGTTTCTCTATCTGTTCTTCCTTTTCAATACTTTAACAAGTAACTGCTTTACATAAATTGTGTAAACCGGCCTTGGAGATGGTTCTCTAAGCTGTAGGCTGGAGAAGACGGACTCTGGTTTCCTCAGGCATTTTGCTGTACCCTTCTTCATCACAGAGTTTCCCAAGGGTCCTGCAGAACAAGATGATACATTAATCTCCACATATGAAAAGCTCTGGAATAGATTTGATTAAAATTCAAAGCATCACGACCAGAGCATATCCACATAGTACCCAGAGTGGTCCCAAAAACCCCACTCAAGAAAACATATACAGTCATTTCACTTCTACTTAATCAGTAACTCTATGAGAAACTTTCCTGAATACAGGTTGTTGACTTTGCAAGAACGATATACTTTCCCTGAACTGTCTTTGCACAAAGGTTTCAGGGAGATTTAAAAAAGGAAGCTGAAATTCAGAAGTGATATCATATAGCACCATGATGCTTTTTCCACAGCGAGGCTGGTATTTTTGCTTTCACCCATGTTGCTGTCACAGGAGTAACAGGTTTCCACAACCATATTGGAGATGAGTATCATTCCTGGGTGCACTGTGTTCATCAAAGTCTTTCAACAACATTTCATCAGCCCTTATTCTTACTTACTTACATTCAAGTCTATCTCCTCAGTACAACCTTGGCTGCCCTATCCTTCTGTTTTCAATCTTTTCTAATTAATTAGGTTTTGACACTGAGTTCAAAACCTGAGAAATGCATATATATCTACCTTTTCCAAGTAAGCTACCTTCTCTAAGTACAAGGTATCATTACTCATTTTCAAAACAATAGCTTCCATTGTATATTTTAGGAGACGAACCTCTGGATTGTTAAGGTTTCTGTGACACCCTCAAGAGAAATTCACACAGTTAAAAACCGAGAAAAGGTTGTTTAGACCTGAAAACAAGGATTAACAGAGTAAACTACGAAATCCAACAGCCTGCAGTTGAAAGCTTGTGTGATGCAGAGCTGTCTCCATTGCCTGGCACAGGAGCTTGCCATTGCATGCATGCTGAGCATGCTGCTTCCCCAGACACGTGCCCTTCAGCAGCACTTCGCTCAATTCATCAGGTCCTATTAAAGCCGCGAGAAGAGAAGGGAATCCATGGAGGGCACACAAGGCTATGCCTACGGGCCAGCCAAGAAACACCAGCACAATGAGGCAAAATAATCTCCACACTATGCAGTTGCAGTCTGCCATCTGAAACCACTGACATGGAAAAGAAGGGTTAATTTTGACTGCAAGTGCATATACAGAAATATAGAGAGAACCCTTTTGTTTGAATTTTTTTTTTGAGGGCGGGAGTGAAAGATATTTTCATCCAAGAAAGATCTGTTTCTTCTATTTAACAAAAGTATAATTTTAAAAATACCAAGTCACACATGCCTTCTGGGGTTTCTTCCTGAGGAAGAAAGGAAAATACCATATTTCACTTTAGTGAGTAGCATTCTAGACCAGAATGACTTAAAAACAAACTTTTAACACAGCTCTACAGAGGTAAGTTTCAATGCCCCTCCAATGCAGGATAAACTATGGCTATAGATCAAAAATAAAATTAATGTTTGGAAGATAATACATTTGGAATATAATACATTAATAAAATCCCAAGAATTAGACTACGGCTAGTCCAGAAAGCTGCAGAACATCTCAGGTTGACAACATTGCTTATTTTCTGGCTTAATGAGGAATAGGTTGCACACAACCTGGTAGCAGGTTGAGTTTGCATATCTGCTAGCTCTTTTCATTGTCACCTACTCCCTGTGATGAGCTTTGAGACTGTGTGCTTTATTTAACAGATCCACCAAGCCTATTATCCACCAAAACTATTAACAGCTATCTCCCCAATGACTGAGATGTGTTGTGAGCTGTCAGAGTATTTTATTTCTGCCTTGCTCATTCTTTCAGCAGACTGGAAAATTGCAGATATATTTATAAGTATGGTAACACCACACAATTGAAAACACAACCTGCCATTTTCTGATGGTCTTGCGAGAGGTCCAACAACTAAATAAACCTAGAAAAAGCATGCAATGGAAAAATAAATTATCATATCTAAAATACTGTGACATTTCTCAATGTTTCATTTTTAATAATTCATAACTGAGATTTCTAGGTGAAAATACAAACTGCTCAGGACATTCTTTTAAAATTAGAACGCAAGAACTCTGCACACTCTTGGTTATCAGATAACTGCTGTTAACTAGCTATATATACAAGGTGATAAAGGGGTTAAGCACCAAGGAGAGAGAAAGAGAGGCAAAAGTTGGGGTAGTAAAAAGCAGTATTGCTCAGCCTAATGAGAGATCACTGGATGTGGTGCAGTATTATTGAGTTAAAGAGATTGCTCTAATTCAGATGTTAATGAAATAACTGAACACACAGGAGGCACCTCTTAAAAATCATGACAGTGTAAACAATGATATGAAAAATAAGAGTATCTCTATGTGTTTGTGTTTGGGTAACATACAGTTTCATTTCTTCAGAGAAGTTCTGCTTACAAAGCATTTAAAGTACAACCAGAATGAATGTTTTCTTGAACAGTATGGCTTTACCTAGAGGGTGTTGCTCATGGACTAATTTCATTCTAATCATACTGACATACTAACGCTGCTTTCACCATTCCTGTTAGTGAAAATGGACCAAAGAAGGGCTCAAACATAGGAAGGTGTGGATTAACTAGCTGAAGTTTAACTGCTTTATGATATCATACTGTAAACTACACAAATTAATCAGTTATAAGTAGAAAAAGATATGGAAAACAGACTTCCTTACCTTGACAGCATGGATTTATGGCTTTTTAGATGATCATATTTTCTCCAGTGGGCATTCACCAAAGCAGGAAACCAAGGTGAATGCAATGTTTGACACATCTCCATCTCCTGTCCTCCGGCTGACCACTCTGTAGCCAAAACAGGGTCATGCCCACAGCGACAGACGTGGTCTCAGCAAGGGGCTCATGCCTCAGGAGGGCTGCAAGGATTGGAGGGATTTCTGCAGACAACAAATGTTTCTCAGGAACTGAGGTGCTCCCAAGCCTGACATTCCCCAACACTCACACCTGTAAACGTGCAACCATGGCAGGAAGTATCTTCGTGTTGTCTCATGGAATCCCAACTGGTGGCTGGGCTATCTGGAGCTTCTGGGCAAGGACAGAAGGGTGTAGAAGTCACCAGCATCAGCCAGAGACTGCACATCCCAAGAGGCACTGTTGGCTGCCCTTGTATTTCACCTGTTCCGAAGATGCATTTTCCAGCCTCAGCCATGGTTTGGCAGATGCATTTTAGCGAATACAGTAAGTTTCTTCTGATCTCAGCTACAAAAAACATGAAGCAGGGAAACTAGAGATAGACACTAATGCATGTGCATGCCGTGTTTTGATAAGTGAAAACTTTTGGAGGAGAGACATGGCACACCTGGAGATATTCAAAATTAGTCCCTCCATTCCTGCCATGGCAGGAATAGAAAGATAAGGAGGGCTAGAAAAGTTTTGCGGTGATCTTACAGAAAACTCTGCTGTGACCACTGGGAAAGAGTGTATTCTTCATATCATTCATATGGCATGAAGCTGAGTCAGGGGAGGTTTAGACTGGATATCAGGAGAAAGTTCTTCACCCAGAGGGTGTTCGGGCACTGGAACAGCTCCCCAGGGCAGTGCTCACAGCACCAGCCTGACAGAGCTCAAGAAGCATCTGAACACTGCTCTCAGGCACAGGGTGTGATCCTTGGGGATGGCACTGTGCAGGGCCAGGAGCTGGGCTCTGTGATCCTTGTGGGACCTTTCAACCCAAAATATTCTGCGATTCTGTGATTTTGGTACAGGCATACCAAAGAAACAGGAAACAACCAAACAGGGAGGAAAACACGTCCCAAAGCCCCTATGCCAAAGTTTCTGTTTATATTCATTATACAAGCACTTCCTTAAATCCTGCAATTTCCTTAATTTGGTCTTTGCCATCATTTTGCTAGATGACAAGAACATTCTATGATTTCCAGGGAATGTTCAGTGTGTATTTCTGTTAGCACATTTGGTAATTTTTTAAAAGGCATTTAACAAATGCTTTTGTATAGACAGCTTTTTATAATTCAACTATGTTTATGCTTCAGAAAATTCTGCTAAAATCCACTTAGACTGTATTAAATCACATCAGAGTGAAATGCTGTAAGATATTCTAAGTAACTTTCTTCTTGTGGAGATATCTCAAAGTCTGCCACAAAATGAATTGAGCGTTTAGTTTAACAAAACATCTTATAATCAGTGTAAATATATGTTGATTTGAACTATTTCAATATTTTTTTTTCACAGTGTATATGAAGAAGTGGGTTTTTTTTCATAAATGTATTTCATCACTGAAGTTGCTAAAAAAAAAATTTGGTTGGAAATTTAAGTATACAGATGTCATGATATTCACAGTTATAATGCTGCTGGCAAGCCTGACAGCTTGCCAGCTGAAATTTTAAACACACAGTCAACTTAAGCAAAAGAACAAATTCAAATAAAGAAACTGCATGTAACATAGCAAAATAGTGACACTGTATCTTCAGTCTCATATTTGCTGAATGAGCCCTTAACATTAAATTGGAGCTGGTTTGGTTTTTTCCTTCCAACAGAAAACAAAGAAGATCTTCACTCTGAACATGTACTGACGGGAATAATATTGCAAACTAGTGCTTAATTTCTGATTGCCTTTCCTAAACAAACTAGTTAAATAAATAATTAAATCTGTCTTCAAACATCTCAGTTATTCAGGATTTCCCAAATCTGGCTTCAAGCTAGAACAAGACAAGAAAGTACAGTCTTTCTTGTTCTATTGGGTTAGGGACTTCCCTATTTTAAACATTTTTTACAAGGGTATCTGAAATGGTGATAGTCCAAAAAATTTAATGAAAACAGTATGAACACATTCAAGTCTTTTCTCAGAATTACCCAAAGGGCTGCTATGAATAATTGTGCCTTGTCTCCAAGATTGCCAATATGAAAAGATATTGATATCCATACAGCATAGAGGTAGATCTGAAAGGAAAAACCCCTACCCAAACCAAAAATTTGTGAATACAACACATGTCAACACCAAAATCTAACCTAAAAACTGCACATATCTCCTACCTAATGCCACAGGGTTGTGTGACTTAGGAGAGATCTTGATGTACATGGCTGACATTGAGTCAGGCAGTGGCAGTTTGACACTTTAGGCCAGTTACCCTTACAAACCTTATATATATTTATGCTTATGAGCACATTCATTCTTTTTCACATTAATCGCTCAGAGGCTCACCTTTCTCTCCCAAATGCAAGTGAAGCTTATGTCTTTCCCTTCGACTATGTGTTGAATGTGGCCATATCTAGACTGCAAAAAGCTGCAAAACTCATTCTGCAAAGTTTCCAAGCTGAGAAGTTCCTATCAACAGCAAACTGAGGCAGAAGGCAGAGGGTAGGGGAAGATTCCCACTAAGGCTTTTCTGGTTGACTTGAGGAAAAGAGCTTGGCTCTGCAGGCATCAGTGTGAGAACAGTCACACAGTTGCCTCCCTTGCTTCTCAAAGGAGAAAAGTAGCCTAAGGTGGAAACAGGTGCCAACTGGGAAAATATTTTATCAAAGCAGATGTATTTATAGCTCATTTAAAATATCATGCCAGAAGAAACACAGAGCTGTTGTTACATTCATAAATTAAAGCTAAACCACTGAGGTATATATTTAGCTTACTGCTACACATTACTGAGCATCTCCTCACACTGTGCTCATGGCATATAATGCACCTCTGATCTAATGGTCTCACCAGTTTATACCTACTGCCTTCCAGGTCCCAGTTACTTTCAGTCATACAATCCCTTACACAAAAGCTTGGGGAGCAATTTTTAGGGCAGATTTATACATGCGTAAATTTAGCATTTTTAGCTAAGGTGTAGGAGAATCAAGATAAATACTCTTGACCCAAAGCTTGGGTAAAACATGTTTTCCTCTAGTACTCTCCTTTGCTGGCAGAATTCAGAAATATAAGAGAGTGATTTCCTTCTTCACACCTCCTTCTCCATGGTACAGGAGCATTAGCAATAACAATAACTTGCATTGGCCTTTTATTCCACTGTATTCATTTTGGAACACTCTAAGGCACCATTTCTAAATGTAATAAAATAAATCCAAATAGAACAACTTTAAATTAGCAGGACAAACCCTTTTATGTTGTTTAAATTGAAAGGCTTTTTGCATATTTACATAGAAAGAAAGTATGGGTACATATTCACTCACCGTTCCTTATAATGAAATAGTATCAAAAACCTGGTTTAAACTAATAATTTACAAAATAGGCTTTGCCTTATATTTATATAAAATCTCAGGCTTCATACTGACAAAACATTTATAATTACAGTAAGAGATTCTCTTTAGAATTACCTTGATATAAATTTACAACTACATAATGTATGCATGTGTACTTCCACCGATACTTGTGTTTCAATAGATAAAATTTAAAATATTATACCTGCTGTGTTTGCTCAGTATTTGTTTCCAATTTATAATGATTGTTTCAGCTCAGAGTTACAGGAAGGTACTGAGCACTGAGATGAGTCAGGAGCAGCAGCTGTCCTCAGTGTCTCATCTCATTACGCAGCTCAGACTGACAGAACGCCAGTGGGTGAACACTGCAGGAGCAGGGAGCAATCTAGGACAACTGTCCCATCACTGAAGTATCTGTGTATGCAGGAGCAAGATTAGTTCATAGAACATTAGAGATCAAATGAGATAAAGAACTGAGCCTGTGAACATTTCTTAGCATTTCTTAGCTTTAAGTAACCTTAGCAGGTGCCTGAAACATGGACAGTCTGGACAAGGAAAGAAACAGTATGATATGACATCTTTTACCAGGACAGGAAAGCAGGGCATTCAGGACAATTCCAATAGCTTGAACTTTATGAAGATTGTAGTGAATCACCCACTTCGGCACAGAGGTTGGTCAGTTTTCAAAACTGGAACTCAAGGGGCAGTGCAGGAATGGTTCAACATCCAAACATACTTGATCAGAACTGGTCACAGTTTCATGTTTCCATTTTGTGTGAAATTCCAAATTTTAAATTCCTTTCAGTGCTAATTGGATCAACAAACAAAACAAAACAACAGAAATTTTAAACAATCAAATATGTTGGGGTGGGTTTTTTGTGTGAGTGGGATTTTTTGTTTGATTGGTTGGGGTTTTTTTGTTTGTTTTGTTTTTTGTTTTTTTTTTGGTTTGGCTTTGGTGTTTTTTTAATACTGCACCTTTTACTTTCTGTTTCATCCCTTGACTTCCTAAAAATGTACAAGTCATGTAAGGGAAAACTACATTACTAAAGGCAAGTGCTTGAGCAGTTTTTATTTGTTGTTTGTTTTTAAATAAACAACCAACAAATTGCAACATTAATGTAACATTTTGGGAAAAGCATTGCTTTGCAAAAATTTTTATCACGTCTAGAATCCCATTATTTTCTAAAACAATATCCCACAGAAGTTTCCAAATAATGTAATTTATTTTCTGTTTGAAAAGCCATAGTTCATCACGTAGAGTTTATGTAAATCCCATCTGTTGCAACAGTTTAGATATAAAGTTGTCATACAGAATTGAACTGGATGCCATGGGTGCTGGCCTTGCCCTGCACAAGACCTTTCACTACTAGACATCAACAGAGATAAGAAAATCCAGATCAATACACGGTCAGCAATCAGTAATAAAACAGTCTGCAGAATAAAAACTCAAAATTTTCTTGAAGGTGAATATCTATTTCCTCTAGAATCTGTATGAAACCACAAAACCCCTAATAGAGACTTAGTCTCAGTAAATATTTTAATCAATCAAAGAATAGTAATTTTCAGTATATCTTTCTCATATGCAAAACAATTATCTCTCTGTATCTTAGTCATTATGAAGTTTAATTCAGAGCTATACAGAGGCAATATTTGGATTTGCATGGACTCTCTTCAAACATAGATCATACATTACATTGCATAATTACAATACAGCAGATTTTTATTTAACTCTGATCACATTTCCAGGGGCTGTCAGTGACAGACAGCAAGACAGCCTTTCCACAGTTGGGCTTTTCTTCATCCCAGTTAGTCCTATTTCAATGTTCTTGTATGTGTCCCCAGCAGAGGAGGATCATTGGTGAGTCGATTTTTCCCCTCTCTGACTCAGCTTGCAAAACATGGTCTCATTTTAGAAAACAGGGTATGGCCCAATAGGACAGGACTGCTGCTGCCAAAAATCACTCTCAAAAAATAGGGCAAGCCTAAACTGCTGTGGCTTGTAGTCAGAAACAGAATCTTTGTGCCTCTATACTGAGCCTCTCTCTATCCACTTCTGCTGCCCCTGAACTACTTCTTTTCTTCCTCTACAGTAGTTAAGATACGTTCTGTCCCTAACGACTGTCCCATCTAAAAATAAGTGCTCTTGACACACAAGAGATGTCAGACTAGCACAGCAGGATGCTGAAGCGTCTCTAGATGCGTAGCAGGGCTTCTCTTACAGTGGGTTGCAGCAATTTAGGAATTCACACTTGATAAATGCAATAAGGGCGGCTTCTTTTTATCTCCTGCAAATGGTGCCAGGACTGATGTATTCTTGATCCTTATTTGGCAATCCAGCTTGCTTCTTTTATGCTGTTCTCTGGAATCACCAAATTCTTATGTTTGATTAAGCAAACATGCACTGTTATTCTATATAACTTTTTCACTGACATCTATAGATGAACTTTGTAATTGTCAGCAGCTGGCTCAGCTTTTTGTTTGGGTCTACATTTTCTTAAAACATACTCTGCTCTGATAGTGTTTCTAAAGCAGAAAGATAACGCCTGGACTCTGGAAAGTTTCTTACCTGTAGCTGAAACAACTCCTCTTCAGCTTCTTTTTGAATCTCGTTTTCCCGATATAGCAGTACAGCAACAGACTACTCTGTATTACACTTAATTAATGCTATTACTTGATTCAAATATCCTTCCTTGCCCTCGCTCCTTTTTCAAGGTGAGTGAAAATCATAATGGCAGCTAAATGAAACACACCATCTTTCTTAATAGCAACATATTACATTACCCCTTATATTGGTTAGATTAAGCTAAAGCCCTGCCAGAGCAAGGCCCAGAGGGATGATCTGCCCTTGTTACCTACCGTAAGTGTAGGGAAAAAAATCACTTTCTCATTACTGGAGTAGTGTTTAGTCTACTAGAAATACTACTATTTAGAAACTGAGGGAGTAACTGCAATTATTGTTTCTCTCTCCTCTTCAATGTAGCAATTTTGTAGATGCTCATGTTTGCAAGTTTTGAAGTTTGAGTACCGTACTTTTTCAGGTGCCTCCCAAGAACTTAGGAAAATGCATGAACTTACAGGGGATGCTTAGCTGAAAGCCTTTCAAGAATGTTCTTTTGCAATTTGCAATGGAAACAGCATTCTTTGAAACCATTATAGCATATGAACATTAGAGTGTTATTGAGGTTTTCCAACAGGTACCTAAGCAACCGATACTCTGAGAGAAAGGATTGTAAAAGAACTACACCTGAGAAACCTCATAGCAAAGGAAACACTAAGGGCCATTAAAACAGCTTCCAAAGCTCCCACAAAAACATTCATTTTTGATCGATTGTCTCCCCTGAGAGCATTACCATGTTTGGCAAAGGAAACCATGCTGTCATACATCTTAACAGCACTCACAGCTTCTTGACTGCTGTGGGCTCTGATTCATTTGTCGACCAGGACGTTCACTTTTGTCTGCTTGCTACAAGATTTCAAGTGTTACCTACTTCTTGTTTCAATAGAATTGTATGTCACCATGTTTATCCAGCACGTGATCATCACCACCTCTAGGTCTTCTTTTAAAAGAATGCAGTGATTTCAGAAAGCTGGTCTTCTCTTGTCCTGTCAGCAAAGCCATTCTGTTAAAAAATACCTTAATTTCTACTCCTCGTGAGAATACTTTTCTTCAGGATTCATAGCCTTTTACATCTCAGGAAATGGCAAGAGCCATTTCAAGACTGAAGGGAAACTGACAGTGCTTGCTTCCCCTCTGAAGGAAGTTAGGTCCTACCTTATCAAACACACAGAGCAGTACTCGGTATCCACTACTAAAGCAAATACAATATAGGTTAGCAAAAAGTAACAGCCTTATCTTTAGAAGTTTATTATATATTATTATATTTGATATTGCAGATTATATATATTGTATGTCTTACATTTACTTGTCCCTTCTTTTCCCCTTGGTAAATTTGCTCCTGAGTATTTTAGTCCTGACTTACCCACCACCTTTGCCAAGCCCTTTCAAAGTCCATCCAGACTAAAGCAAAAGCAAACCATGCTCTGAGAGTGTTACCAAGGCATTTTCTTTGATAATACATAAACCTGCACTTACTGCATTATTTCAGTCACAGATGGGTAACGGCCTGTATTTCTATAGCATTATCTCAGCTATATATATATGGATGACAGAACCCAAAGTAAATTGTGCTTTACCTTTCTTTTTCTGGCTGTTACAGAAATGAACAGGACATTGCCTTACAGTACCATTTTTACATTAGCACTACATCAGCATCCAAGGGTTGAGCTGTTCCTAAACCAGTCTCTAAGCAAGTCTGGAAAGTAGTAACTAAGTTGTTTTACAGGCTCAGTGTAAGAGGAAAATGAGGCAATTCATGTAAGGGTTGGCTATATAAAAATGAAGAAAAACTACTAATAGCTCTTTAGTTTCACTCGAATGACCTTAATGGATTTCTTATTCTACAGCTTCGGAACAATAAAATAAAGCAATTTTATAGCTTTTCCTCCAGTTCATACCTTTAGAGGATCTTGCCCTCAGAAAGATTTTAATTTTGTTCACTAGGTTTTTTATGCACTGCTATAATAATTATTTGCAATAATGTTTAAAAAGAGTTTTTTTAAAGCTATTTTAACAATGCTTTTGTTCATTCAGGACAAATATTCTTTCTTTTTAAAGTAATTAAATTTGTGGTTTTTTGGTTTTTTTAAAATTTCAATACATTTAGTTTAACAACTGGATATTGTTGTTCATTAGAATAGAGATCCTGAATCCTAAGCAAATATTGCCATTGGAAAACAAACCACATAGATCAGAATTACAGTTTTAGACTCCTTAACTTCTCCCACTTACTCTTTCTTGAATGAAAATGCAAATCGGTCATAAAAAACTATTTTGGTGGAAAAGACAAAGTTCATCCTTTACCAATAATTAAAGACAGAACTAAAAAGCTCTGGAAGTAAAAGGCCATAAATCTGACCTCATGCTTCAGATCAAAGCCTCAAGAACTTCCCAACCTCTGCTAGAACAAAGACACGATTTTCCCAAATTCCTGAAAATGTACTCTCCTAACGCCACCATGTCCCAGAAAAAAATCAAGTTTAAAATGTGGAAGATGGCACTAAGGATAATGAATGACCTGCCCTGCTCAAGTTACCTCCACAAAATCTTCCACTTTTTTACAGTGCCTCAGAAAGCTGCATATTAAAGCTGTTCAAGCTTTTACAATTGTTTACAGTTCAATTGCCTCTTCCTAAGCTTTAGCCAGAAACAACCTCCACTGCAACTTGGCTCACGATTTTAAGGCAACACTGAGGTCTATCTAGGACAAGTCTATACTTGGCTGCTGCTCTCAAGGACTGAGCCAAAGTGACCAGACACACCTAGGGCCTGCACACAGAACGGCACAGCCAGGTGTGGACACTGTCCACTGCAAACTGCACAACTCAAAAAGGTCTCTGCAGCCCCATTCAGCTTCGGGTCCTTGTTAAAAGTCATTCTGTCCTAATTTTTTATAGAATCTCTGTCAGTTAACTCTTCATTTTAGAAAAAAAACCCAAACAACTGGAGAATCCTTTTCAAATTCCTAAAAGGGTAAAGCAAGTAAATGATTGTCAGACTCAATATTTATAGAAAATTAGCTGGAAAACAAAGATGACAACCCTCAGCTGAGCTAGTTGCTTGTGGCCTGAAGGCTGAGTATTATTCAATTCTGCATGAACACGCAATTGTTACTGCATGAAACTTCATACCCATTTGTTCAACACAATTCATTCTTCCAAGGCAGACAATTCAGTAATAAACAGTATTAACTTAAATCAAAACATGCAAGGATAGAACACAAATTATGCACTAATACTTAGTTTCTTGTTTGAGAAAACTTCATTTCAGCAAAGGAGAAACATAAAAGAACATCGTGTACCAAACGTAAGTACTTAGATTTGCTACTCCTGAGCTCCCTGCTAACTGATGGGGGGAGAATGATTTCAGGGGGAAGGGCAGATGAGATCCCAGCATGCACAAACTGGTTTGCAACAGATGCATTTCACAGAGCCTGGCATACATTTAACTTGATACTATTTTTTCCTGTATTACATTTAAAAATATTAAGAGAAATAAAAAACTTCAATGCTGTTAAAAAAGTTCAGAAGTTAATTATTCTCTAGTCATTCTAGCAAGTCCATCTGGCAGCTTCACAACTGCAACACTCAAAATCCAAGAGCTTTCCCTTTGCCAGCAAAAGAAGGTATTCTTATGGCTATTGCTGTGTTTGAAAATCTACTTGGAAATTCCTAAGTCTCATTAAATCACTGACTAATTTGACACGATGGCAAGTATTCACAATGAATCAGGGAAAAATCCTTTCTCTGATCACTTTATGAAATGTGTACACTCAGAAGTTACCCTAAAAAACCCCACTCAACCACTATGTCATTAATATCGATATTATATGTTTTACATATCCTGCATTCAGGGAACTAATTTCACTTTTCTTCCTTGTGTGGCTTTAGCCTGGGAAATTACTGTGTCTTTTTCAGGCAAAACAAATTTATTTCAAAACACTAATTTAGAACTCAGTGCTGTTGAAAAGCTGCATCCTTAATTCTCTGTAAAGAATAATAAATTATAAACAGCATCAGAAGTCGATGATGAGAAATTGCTACAAGTACCTGGGCCTTTGAAATCCTGCAAACCCACTAAGGTAAAAATTCAATGAAGTTTTTGAACACTTTGAAGTCCCATGACAATTCACACTTCTCAGACATACAATCAAGTATCTTAATGAACTTGAGCCTATGCCTAAAATACCATCTCAGCGTATACAAGCACAGCTCTGCATAAGGAATTCTCCAAGGCCAAATACTAAGGAAACTATAATGCATGTCTGCCCAATATTGAATATACTTAGTGAGATTTAATGGGTGACTGAATTAAGAGTCAAATATTCAAAACTGGTATAAAAAGCATCTTTACTGAACAACTTATAAAAAGGAAAATGCATACAACTTGAGGCCATGAAACAAATTACATTACCAATAGTGACAAGAACTCAGTAGAATGGTTGCCAAACATCTTGCCTGTCCACAAAGTATTCAGTGAAAAATATACCAAACAGGTCACATTACACAGACAACCATTTAATGAAAGTCAATGTAAAAATAGCAATTATTTTTCTGACTGCTCTTTTCTCTGTTAATTTTCCAAAAGGCATTAAGGACAAGGATTCCATCAATCACTTTTCAGTCTCATTCTCAGGTTCACTATCTCCACTATCACTGTCTCTTCCAGGGTGTTCTGGCATTTTTCGATGTTCATCCATTTCATCCACATTCAATTCTCCCTCCTTCATCATTTCTTCCACTACTTCATTTTCTTCTTCTGCATCTTTCTGCATGCCCTGACCTTCACCTTCTACTTCAGTCTCTTCAGTTTGAGTCGGTTCTGGTTCTTCAATCATGGCAGGTGGGGGCAGTAAATGCTGGATGATCAAAAAAGGGAGGATTTTAAGTTTTTACATTTGAGCTTGAACGGTTCACCTTATATTTAGGATTTTGCATTAGATAACAAGTTAACAACAAAAGCGTAAAATTTAGGAGGTGTAATGATTTGTAAGCACTTTACTCCTATATTTTAAAAAAATTAGGATAATGGTCACAATATGGTCATCTTAGATACACTTTTTCCTGAAAAGAGGGTGTTAAAAACTCAGGACTTCCAATTCGAGGACAAAACCCACATTTCACTATCCCAAACAGTCAGACAAGTAATAGGGTTATGGTAAATCCTTACTAGGAGCAATATGCATATTTCTACCCTAATCTCATCTTTACCTTTTCAAACTCCTAGATATGTTTAACTTGCTTTTCGAGGCCTTCGACAGGACTGCCTTGAACAACTCATACCCGTAATCTCTCCTTGCAACATCTTATAAAATACTATGTGAATGTTATCTGTACTTACACAAGTTTCATGCACAGCTGTAAATGTACAACAATGCAAGTTTCACTAACAAACAATGCTTATTTTCACATAATACTTCTGAGAAAGTAATTTAGTGCATTCAAAGTGTTCTGCTTGCAACCAAAAAAGTAGTTTGCAGAACATTATAAGATGAAATGGTAGCCAAATAACACAACTGGAAAAAAAAGTACCAGGAATACATTGAGCTGGAGAGTATAGATGAATTCTATACAACTCCAGGCTGAACAGAAACACTCCTACTTCTTTCAGCCTGACATTATTTAATGACATGATGGATATTTCTTTAAAATATTTTGGATCATTTTAATAAAATGCAATCTTGAAAAACTTGATGATGGTTTAATTTTGTTTCTCTCAAAAGGCAACTTTGTTTCACATGACAAATGAGGTGTTTAATTACAGTGAAGTTTTACCTTCATTTAGATGACCCTAATATTACAAATTTGCATAGGAAAATCTACAAATAAATTATGATTATAAGCAGAGATATGAAAGGCATTTTCTATAGACTTTGAAGTTATCAGACTGGTCTCTATAATCCATCTGTGCACAGCAAAGTGCATTTCCAAACCAGAGATCTTTCCCTTACAAAATTACATTCTTCATCTATAAGACAAACTCAGACTTCTGTGACTTAATTAGATGCACGTTGTGCTTTGTGATGACTACTGCAAAGACTAGTGTAAAAGAAAAGGAAAAGTATAATATTGTACTAAATAGAATAAAATAAATTTAATGCCAGCTTTGCTTTTTTTCAGTAGTTCACTTCTTGGCTTCTCCTGCAAGGAGAATGTGATTCACTGTCACAGTAGGAAAACAGCAGTTTTGTAACTAATTTTAGCTAGCAATGGATAAGATTAGGATGCCAAGAAGAATAACAGGTATTAGCAAAAGAATCAGGTCCATATTTGATTAAGGTGTCAAACAAACTTATTTTTTGGTAAAATTTAGATGCTACCATCTGCTGTTCAGGATGTATACACTTCCCTGTTTTGACAGGGCAATTCATTTACACCTAAATATGGCTGATCTACCGCACAATCTACTAAGTCTTCATTACATAACATTTTGCATTGTTGAAAGATCTCCAACTATGTTAGACAAACTGGCTTCAATGTAAGTCTTGTCATGTGTTTATAGGACTGGGTTTCTGAAAAAACAGCGTGAGCTTCCTTCACTACTATTAAAAAAAATTACAGTACGAAGAATTCTAGTAGTGTCCTCTTTGTATATCCCCTTTCTTTATAGCACACAGATAATTACAGCATTTCTCCAAAACAGTCAGAAAGTATCCTGTCTGTCTGAACAGCCTGGAAAAGGCTTTTTCTGGATAACAAAATGCTTCAAATTTGGCTGAAGCTTTCTTTCAGATATAAAAATAAAATCCAAGAGTCACTGGGTAAGAACTGCAGAGAAAAATAATTTTTCTGTGCTTTGGGTTCTGATCTCTACTGATTATGCTGTTCCATATTAGATGAAACATGGAAGCAGAAGAAAAAAAGGAAGAGGATGTGACAGAGACATCCTTGCATCAAAGAACAGAACCTAGATCTCTTAGACTATCTATTCAAGGACAGTCATGTTCACACTCTCTTCCCACAGTCAGCTAACACAGAGTGAGTAGTGTCCTTTTACATCAATTTTGTCCACTTTGGGAAATCTTTCAGAAGAGCAAAAACCAATAAGGGAACTTCAGAGTACCATGAAAGAATACATTATAGGTAATACAATATATAGGTATTATATAATATAGGAATAATATATAGGTAATATAAACATGACAGATCCCAGACACTGAGTGAAAGCTGATGCAGTTGAGGAGTAGCATTCAAGACCATTACCTTTTGGTTCAACTACCTCTAGACTTTACAGATCCAAGCATGCTGAGTTAAGGCAGCTTTCTGCTCAGTATACTATCTAAACTACCCGAATGCTCCACTCACTTACATGAGACTACAAAAGGTTTGTGCTAGGTTATGAATTCTGCTTCAGGGATTAAACACTGACAAAACTAGGCACACAAGTGTCTACAACTGCTTCCAACCCCATGCAATTTTGCTTGGTGCTGAACTAGGGCTGAAAAAAATTGGTCCAGAACAAAAAACACTACAGCTCCAAACCAACCTGGATAACAGGGTGATTTAACAGGGTTACAATGGTTTCAAGACATGATCTGGTCTTTCTCTTACAAAACATTATTACATCATGCAGTGGTGTTACAATCCCACTAGCTGAAATCCCACACTTACCTGAAACATAACACACAAGTTTCCTTCAAATTAATACTGGACAAGCTAGTTCTTTAGTATTAATAAATTGTATTTTTGGCCAAGACAGAGCCATGTCTAGCACTTGGCATCAATTACTTACAGGTTTGGGGCCTTAAACCACTAGAAGATACAGCTTTTGCTACTGCAACATTTTACAAGACCTCAATATTCTCACTCCTAGTCACAAACACTTCTTGAATTTTAAATGTAACAGAAACAGACTCAAATCTCAATAGCTTCCCATGCCATTTACTGAAAAACAATTTTATTTTAAATGCATTCCAGAAGTCAGAAGGTCCTTACCTGTTGATGGTGGCGCGTACTCTGTATCATGTGCATATACATATTGTACACAAAGTTAGCCATTTGAGGCATGTTCTTAATAACATGTATTTGGTGAACTGGTCTTTCTCCATTCTAAGGAAGGGGAAAAAAGTTGGCATTCAGCAAACAAAGCAAAACAACCATTATTCAAAGATAATTTAACTATACTAGAAGTTAAAAGCCCTGAGAAATTAAACAATGCTTTTCAAAGGAAAAAAAATTGGTGCATTCTTTGGAAAGCTAGGAAGCATAAGTCTTACATTTTGGGAAACTGGATTAATCATGATACTGCAGCTTGAAGAAGAAATTTCAAAAGCAGAGGCTGGGTTCTCATTCTTACTCCATGAAGTACATTTTGGACGTGAGTAGTTTAACATATTAAAGGCACAAATAGTTTATGATCAGATTAGGATTTAGCCTCTTGCCTGCCACAGCCCAGCTCCTTGCTCACACTCACTCACCATGCTTGCTGCATTCTTGTTGCATAGTTGATCTGAAAGTTTCAACTGAAAGGGCTCCCTCCCAAACTTGTCAACAGCATTTAAGACCAGGGAAGATCTGTAACTGAATTCTGGGTGCATGCAGGCATCCCTTCTCAAAGCTTCAGGAAGCAGAGCGGATTTGCTCCTTTGTTTCTTCATTTAGCATCCTGCTCTGCATGTCCTGTGCTTAGATCCTCCACACAAACCTTTCCCTAAAGATCTAGTTCAGTATTACAAATTAGGTTTTTGTACTTATGAACCTAGCTCAGCAGCAAAACTCTTGTGATATTGGAACCAATTTTAAGAGGAAAAAAAATTAATTTGTAATCCTGAATTATTCACTTACATGTAATTTTACCTCTTTAAATGGGAAATGAGTAGCTCTACATAGCTTTGCTTGAGACATCATGTAATTTTGTTTCATAGCAAGACCAAAAACATGTAAAAACTAAAAAATTGTTATGATCACAAAAAAAAAAACTAAATCATTTACCCAGGCAGAACTCAGAAAAAAGCAAGCACAACAGTATAACTTCAGTTATACTGATAACTAACTTTTGTGGAAACATTAATTAAAACCAACTGGTGCTTATCATGACAGAAGATAATTCTAAGTTATTCATAGAATCATAGAATCATTAAGGTTGGAAAAGACCTCTAAGATCAACAAAATCCAATCATCAAGTGGCACTGTTGAGTTCACCACTAAACCATACCCCCAAGTGCCACATCCACACCTTTTTTTAAATACTTCCAGGGATGGTGATTCCATCATTTGCCTGGGCAGCCTGGTCCAATGCCAGGAAGCGGATGCACCAGTTTAGCAGAGAAAACAGTTCCACCTCTTACAGCCCACTCAAAAAAAGTGAGCAAACACAAACACCCATTACAGATGCCAAAATCCAGTGCAGCTGTTCCTACCTGTCTCGCTGTTGGAAAACATTCTGTGGGAACGATATGGAGGTGGAGGGGTCGAGCTGTGAGTTGGCTGAAAGCTGGAGTTAGTTCAAAACAGTTCTGAAATAGTGATACCCTTGCAAAGATGTAAAGTCCAAGTCTGGCTCTGGACATGGCAACGACTAATCGTCGGACATCCCTTCAGAAAACAAAGTCAATCATGTTCTTTTTTAATGATGACACACTTGCAATAAAAATAACTAGAAATATGGGAGTCTTAATCAAAAGTAATATAAAATCATCTGTCAAAATACTATCTTTAGTTTTTTTCCCTACATACTATTTCAATAACTAGCAAATCCTAGTACTATTATATAGAAGCATAAATATACTGGTTCACTGTACCAATACCACTATGAAAAACCACCTTCTACTATTTTCCTACACCTCAAAAGTAAAGTTGAGTGTAAACATTGAGGAAAAAAACCCAATAGCATTTCTGTATCTGAATGAATAAAGATGATAGATGATAACTCATCTATCTAAGATTAGACAAGTCTTCCTCCATCACATCCCAAACCAGAAGTACAAACATTTAAAACTACACATAATAATGCAACTTATGCAATGATCAAACACTTCTGATGCAAAAGAAATAAAAATCTCACTTACAGGAGAGGATCTATGAGAAAATTTAAGGCTGCATTTGCTCAACAAATACTACAGTCCTATCATTCTACTAGGGTGAAACCAAGATCAGCCTATCTGAAGCAATATAAACTAATTATGGGTTAGAGCCAATATGAAAGGATAAAGTGGTCGAGAAGAGGGTACCAGACAGGTCTAAAAGGAAGCGTGTCTGAACTTCATCACACATATAGCATTGAACTTCATTTCTACTACATACTTACACAATAGAAGCTTTTGTATAATGCACTATAAACATTTCTGTATCTGACACAGAGTACAAGTACTGCTATGGCACTACAAGATGTTTTTACATACCTGAGGTGGCCTACAGCTTTGGTACGCACAAGTGAAAGGAGAATATAATCATTCTGTTGGCCTTGAAATCTGTCCACAGTTGTTACCTAGAGAATTAAAAAATAAGGTAAAACCTCCGTTAATCTTTGCCATTTCAATTAAAACATGACACAAAAATTTTAACATCAACTTTGGACTGAGATTGCAGTAAACAAGAAGAGAAAAGAAAATGCTTTAACTGATTTAGTTGGCCTCTAACAAAAAGCCTGGCTTTTCTTCTGGAAGATGCTGGGAGGAGCTTTTGTCTGACTGTATACTTTTATACATTTTTAATACTTTTATACATATACATATACTTTTATATTCTTTTACTTCTTTTTTTTTTTTTAAATTCAGACAGCTAGAAGTGGGGTGCTAATACCAAAACATTATGGAAAGCCATTAGCTTTGCAATACAGTTTTAACCTGCAGAATTAGCACCAGACATTTACAACTATATTCTTTATTTGTTTCTTCAGATTGGCAATCATATGTTCTATCAATTTCTACTCTCTGTGGATCTTTCTAAAGATGTGGTTTTGGGGATTGATGTTATTATTGAGGACAAAAATGACAAAAAAAGAGTTATTCTGTCTCACATTGCCTGTAGTCTTTTCACATTCACCAACTTCACTCTGTCAAATTATCAACAGGCAAAAACAAAGGCACTAATCTATGAAATTCCATTGAATGTAGGTTCATAAATATGTGGCTAAACAGGAAATACTTCCACAGATAGCTGTTCAAGTATAGCTTAAATTAGCCTGATTTGCAACATGACAATTTAAAAACACAGAAACCAGAACTACTCCAATGACTAATATATTTTCAAAGTCACCTTGTTTGGCCGCCCAATCAGGGGATTGTTTCCACATCGCTGATTGATGACATCGCGGATCAGGTGTTTCTGTCCATTATATGTTGTCAGGATACTTATCCTGTCTGCAGGATAACCAAGCAAGCACATATACATGAAGACTGCCACAACATACTCTGCCTCACCAAGATTCTAAAGTTTCAAATGAGAGAAAAAGACATGAAGAAAAAGACAAAAAAAAAGGGTTACTCAACTTAAAAGGTTAGAAAGAATAACACCTGTGACATTGTAATGTATTTAGACAAATATTTTAGGGCTTAGAGAAATGTCCCTAGACCTGATAGTTCTTTGCTCACTTCACACAAGCCATTTGGAAAGAATAAAAGAATTACAAGTAGGTTTAACACCTTCATTCTGATTCCTTTTCAGAGAACTGCTAAAAATATCTACATGAATATTATTGTTAGGCACTGACTGAAACTCTGCAATATTTATTCAAAAGTTCCAGTCACCCCAAAAAGCTGCAATGACTCACTCCCCAGTAAACTGAAAGTGAGAACTAGTTGAACTAGAATAAATAAAGTCCTTTCAAGTATTAATTAAGAGACAGACATCTGGATTATCAAATCCAGTTATTTCCACTGCAGGCCATCCTATTCAGTTACAAATTACCAGCTGTTATTTCGTATATTGTAACTTTCTGTCATTACTGTCTGAGTCTGTCCCAAAGTACCACTCTTCTGGCTACAGGAAGCTTTGTTCTATTTCCAGACTGAAGTTATTCATAGCCTGTTTAAAGCCATTTTCTGTCAACAAAAATTATCTTTCAGGTTAAAAAGTTGTTCTCAAATGCCGACATTTACTCCTGCTCTATTTATACAAGGAATTTTATCCCCACTTGGCGTATGTTTGAATAGGCTGGACATACCAGCCTCATTTATTTTTTCTTACTAAGTGGGCTCTGCATTACTTGGAAAATGCAGTTGCCAGGCATATCAAACACCTGTGGGTGTAAAGCTATTCCACAAATTTTAATCCCCTCTAACTCTGGAAAGAAAAGCCCAAATTCACAAGGAGAAATAATACATGGCAGCAATCTGTTATCTCATGAAAAAACATGCAATGCCACCAACATACTCTGCTAAATATCAGTCAATTATCAAGATCACCAAAATAATAAGTAATGGTAGGAAGTACTGGAAGAGTTTGCACATGAAAGTACTGGTATAACGAGGAGTGTGTTCTGTGTCGTCATGTCAGTGCTCATAATCTTCTTTAGCCAAAAAGTGGTCTAAAGCAGTGCTTGCACTCTCAATTATTACGCACTCCTTTCAGCTGTTTCTGTTCTGCCGGATAACTTTTTACTACTTGTGTGCTACAGTTTAAAAAACAAAATAAAAAAAAACCTCTCCAAACAATTATGTCCTCAATCTAGCAATGGGTTAAAGCGTTTTGGCAATTTACTTCACCCTCAAGGTCTCTATGCCTCTTATGTATATTACTAGCAGTACTGTTTTATTCTTTTATGAATGGGTGTTTTAGCATTCCTACATATAGGTCAAATCAACACTGACTCTTCAAACTCAGGTATGTGCTACTGAGCAAACTTCAATTCTTCGTGTTCAGGAGAAGTGCTACTGTTTATTTCACTATTGTGGCAATACAGCTGAATTACAATAGACTTTAATTCGCCTTAGGTCAAAATGACATTTTGTAATCAATTACACCAAGTCTCATCCTTCCCATAACAATGAGAAAACAGCTATCAAAGTCATTCACTGAGCAAAAACCCCAACATTTTCAACATTCAAAACCCATTAAAAGGAGGAAAAAAACATACACATGACTCAATTATCAGAAAACATGAACTGAATGTCAGTTTACTGTTTTTGATAGTCTGTCTTCATTGCAGATCTAACAAGCCCTATTGAGATTAACAAATTACACGTGTAGTATTTCCCTTACCTGATAGAAATAAGGATTGGGTTCAGACTCTCCTACACCATTAAAGTCTTCTACATTTATAAGCTGGAAGTCGTACAGAAAGCCAGCATTGGCTGTTCTGAACTCTGGCAGAAGCTGCACATGAGGCAGGTTACCCAGGTTCTTGTAACGCCAGTTGTAGAGGTTACACAAACTGTTCAAAACCACACAGACACAAACCACAAAGAATGAATTACAGCAGGCTCTTGAACTCAGTCAAAGTAGTCCAGATGCATACGAGATTTCTGCAGGTTTGCAGTGAAAAGAATGATTTTGCTAGGCAGCCTGTACATACATAAATGAACACGCTCGAACAATCTACCCAGCAATATTATTTTTAGGTAGTGATTGTTTTGTATGCTCTCACAGAAAACTTCAGATGCCATGTCAGTGTGGCACACAGCTTTAAGTCTGTTCCACTTGATCAAGGTACAAATTTTGCAAGAATTCTAGCGAAAATTCTCATGGATAACAAAACCTAAGGAATATTAATGTTTCTTTACAAAACAGAAGGAATAAGGAAAAAAAATCCTACATTACCTGTGGTAAAGCTTCTTACAGTAAAAAGAAATTATTTCCTCATTTATTGAAAAAATTGACAAGTATTATTACAAGACATGAATGGAAACAAACAAAATCTAGCTAATTCTGAATGATTTCTGCTATTTATAGGGACAGTATGCCTCATTCACAAATGCACAACAGATAGTTCATGGGGAAGCTACCCGTGATCAAAAAAGACAAAGCATAGGAAAGTATGGACAAAAAATCCTTGATCAAGAAAATACTTGCCAAATGAAGGACTTCTGCTCTCTTATCACTAAGAAGTTCACTAAGATTTTGTAAAATAAACTTTATCTACCACAACATTCAGATAAAATTTTCATTTTAAAAATCATACTGAACTATCATTCATAAGACTAGAAAATAATATTCTAGATTCCCAACAGAATCTCCTACATTAAAAAAATGAAGTTATCCTTCATATTGTTTTATGCCTAAAATAAAGATCTAAAACTAAACCTAGTGTAGCAAGATTTTATATGGAGTAATTTTCTCTTACTGGTTTTATTTTTCCTTCTTAACATGACACCACAAATATGCAATTTACACAATCAATAAATCTAGTATTTCAATTACCACAGTGAAATGACAAATACATAGATAAAAAAGAAAAGCTATTTTCCTGTAGAGATGCAGTATCTCCTTTAATATAAAAAAGGTTTTATGTTCTTGTGTGGACAACCTGGATGTGTCCAATCTCTGGATGCATCTCTCCTGAAATACTACAGAAAAGCACCCTTTGACTTTAAGGGAATTATTATATATTGAAAGCTAAATAAATTGTATCTTTATTTAACTTTGAATATATTAAATGTTAGTTTAGAAAAGAAAGCTTCTGCAAAGTCTCAGTTGCAAAAAACCACTTAAGATTATTAAATTCTTTTAAATATAATTTTCATTAAAGTACTCATGCAACAGCAGAGTACTACTACATAAAAATTACAATAAAGAAATTAATCTGATAGCACTTCAGAGAAGCAAAATCTGCCTTCCTAGTCTAAGCTGAAACAAATGGAACAAAACAACTGAATTCCAGTTTTGCAATCTCCTGTCCTAACAATAAAAAACAGTTTCTGAAACTATATGTGCCCTTCTCTCATTTTTAACCTGTTGTTTTCTTACAAGCTAGACAAAGGATTTTCTGTCTTACCTTGCTCTTGCTCTTCCTTGTGCATCCAAATCAACGGTTGGCACTCCAACACGGACAAACCGTGTAAAAAGAGACTGTTCCATGTTGGAGTATTTTTGAAAAGCCATGTTCTTAATGACTGGTGGCAACTGATGATGGTCACCAATCATAATCCACCGCTTCAAACGACTGAATCCATCCTGGGGGTTCTAGAATTGAACAATTACACTATTGCAACTCCTACAATATAATCAAGGCACTCAAAACACATCATGAGTCAGCTTGTCTGCCTTTGCCTAAGCCCTTCAACATTTGTTTTTAAGCTACAATGAACTGCAGTCCTTTTAAAGACTACTAGCTTCCACCCAATCAAAGAGCAGAATTGCACATAAAGTCTCTTTTCTTATAAAACAAGTACCTTTATCTACTAAAATTAGTAGAGAAATATCCAAATAAATATCGTATTATATTGCTTTAAAAGCCAAAAACCCCTGATTACTACACAGTAGTAGTAGTTATCCCAGAACTGTCCTTTGAACTTTATTTTTTGGATTCTGAGGTAGTGAATATGAAACATCTGAAACGGTTTTTAGTGTTCAGATGTCCAAGGCAAAACCGAACCTGCCTTTCAAGTGTCTCTGTAGTTCATGTGCTTCACCTGTTTACTTCTGTAATTCTCAAATAGCCTCTTCCATGACCAGGATGTGCCACTAACTAATTCCCATCTTGGCTCTCGGACTGAATGCTCTTCACAATTAGCATCTTGGAGACTTCCAGCTGTCAGATCCTCATTACACACTCCTGTGATAATTCCCTTTCCCAGTGGGAACACTATTTGAGACAGAACATGAAGTTCCTTTTCCTGCTGCTTGAAGTGGAAGAGCTCTGAAGCTGTCTCTGATCAGACAGCAAGGAAAGAAAACAGAACTCTGGGCTGTCCAACTCATCAAGCCTAAAAATGCCTTCGTAAGAAGGTAAGAGGATGGAAATAATTTTTATTGGCAAGAATTTAAAAACACCATAAGCCAAATCTCTTTTTTTTACCCGCTCCCAAAAATTTCTACTTTGGATAGGACCAAGCATTCTATATAGTCATTCTGCATGTATCAGTGATTTTAATCTTGGACAAAGAGCCCCCCCCCCAAATTCAGTTTTTAAAAATTTCTCACTGAATTGCAAGTGAAGAAATCAAGTACTGCTACTCTGGAAGGCTAGATCCCTAGGTTTTGTTAAAATAAAAACCCACACAATTTTCAAGGACTATTTGGGATGGCTCATGGAAATGAAGTTAAAGAATATCCCCCAGCACATGCCTCTATGGCGAAATGGTTTACTCTAATTACACAAACTCTTCAGTTTCTGCATTTCTCACATATACCTATTTTCCCTCACCTGCCAGATGCATCTGGCTGTTCAATGCTCATTCAAAAGTCTGAAAAAAACTGTAAGATGCTTACTTTGTTAAATAAAATAATTTCATAATCAATGTGAAAGTTCTTAGTAGCAAATATCAGTTCTGCGTTACTTTCTGCACACAATATTTTTCATTTTAATATTAAATATTGTTCAAGAACACAGAGTCCTACTTAGCTTTTTTTTTTGAAAAAGCTTTTATGTTTCAAGTCTAACCTGCAACAGGAGAGGTATAAAGGTTTCTATCTCCAGAATTTGAGCAGACTCTTCCATTAAGATGTTGTCATACTGAGGAAAAAAAAAAAAAGAGATGTCCATAAATACAGTAACACAAATGAATGTATTTATTCAGCCTACCAAAAGAAAGCATCTGCTACTCATTCAGATTTTGCTGGGTGGGACAGTTACAGCAGGATTTCACCTTATAGACAAAATATTAGTATTACCAAATAGGTGAAGTCCTACCACATTGATGGCAGATCTCTCTGCACCAGTCAGGGCTTACGTCTAGAAGGAACCCATGACTGAACTACATTACATGCTTCCTAAATGCCATAACCACAAGAGAAAAGCTTTGTGCAGTGGAGCAAACTAATCTGGTATCTTTGCACTGAAGCTGAAGGGGAGACATTTTGTGATCCAATACAGTACATGATCAGTGAAAAATAATAATGAAAGAATTACTAGTGGCTGGCTTTTGTCACAAAAGGAGACTGCACTAAATTAATAGTTATAGTTATCATTGCAGAGTGAAAAAAGCATTGCATCATAATTCTTTTTCCTCAAGTTGTTAATTTTTTCGGTAAACAAAGCTGTCAAGGCCATGGTTTTCTACCCAGTTCTGCCTCTATTTTATTAATCCCATCACCGCTGTTTATCATGTAATATGGTAAAACTGACTTTTTAAAAAATGCGCTATTAAGCATTTTTTGTATATACAACAACTTAAAAGCAATTTAATCTTTTACTTATGGAAGTTATATCTTTCTTCAGTAAAATTAAAGCATTGAAATGTACAGTTAAAAAATGCAACTCTAAATAATCTAGCTGCCTAGATTTGGGGCAGATAAAAAGATTCATATGGGGGAGAACCAAAACCAAAATCAAGTAGTACAGTAACACCAGTATAATCATTACTTTGAAACCTAGTTCAACCAGGTCACGTCGTTTCAGAGCAGCATGAGTACAAGTCATGGCAATGATTTTTGCTTCTTTCACCAACAGATATTTGGATCTATCCAGGCCACTGCGGAGAAGTTCAAATGCTCTGAATTCCTATGGAGGACAAAAGAAAGGTCTTGAAAGTCAGAATACAAAAAAATACCACTTATAAAATGTATCCACTCAAACTATGTGGCCACCTTCTTAATATAATTAAACAAGAAAGTTCTGAGGGTATGTACTGTTAACAGTTTCATCTGAATAATTTATTGTGGCTTCCAGGTTTAGCGTATTTTGAAAAGTAATCTTGTAAAAACCTATCAAAGAATTTTTCCAACCTGTATGCACATATAAATTTGCAGACAATTACTCAATTAATTCTGAGGAACCCGTTCAGAATCCCCCAAAATTTTCTTTTACTATATCTTCTTGTTTCCTACTTTACTGCATCATAACATCACATCAAATTCAGTAGTAGAAAGACCATTACAGTTAATATAATCAAATGATACACAAATCACCTCTAGCCTAACTTTTAAAAGCCTCTCAAGCAATTCTGGCAAAACCAGAAGATAATCTATTAAAGTTACTTCTAGGTTATTTGATTAAAGGCAATTCACCGTAAATGAAAGACCCTGTGAGGATCAGAGGAGCAGTGATAGGTGTACCAACCCTTGTAACCTCATCAGTGAAAACAGAACATGCAGAGTGGCTGCTCCCCAAGATCCAACTAAGAGACTAGACCCTTGTCCCTATTGTGAAATATACCTATATTACTCAAAGGTGGAAATTCTCACCTTGCAAGCTAATGAAGCCACCTAGACGTATATATTTCTTCTAGGATGTAGGGAAAACGAGAGTTTTGGAACCATGTAAAGTCTTTCTACAGGATTAGCCAGATTCACTTGCCTTTAACAGTTACATGTCTTACCTCAAGCTGAGTGAATATTTTCTTAATATGTCTAAAACACCCTTCAGCAATTTCCATATCTTCTTCATATGATTTGCCTTTGAAAACTGGTTGAGGTGCATTTGCAAAATACTGGTGAAAAGGAAAGAAACTGGAGACATCTGCAACATCCGGTGATTTTCCACCTTTAACTTTCACTTTACTGATATACTCCTCCCAACGAGACATTACCTATGACAAAGCAAAGTGGTTTTATATCATAAGGTTTTTGGCAATGTGTAGGCTTGCATACATAACATTAAAAAAAAAATTATCACAAAAGTAAAGTATGTCACAGGTAGCTTTTGACCTTGTGGTGGGTTGAGTTTGGCTGGCTGCCAGACTCCCGCCCAGTATCTCTCACTCTCCCTCTTCAACAGGACAGTGGGAGAAAGTAAGATAGAGAAGCTTATGGGTTGAGATAAAGACAGGGAGACTGCTTAGCAAGTAGCATCACAAACAAAACAGACTCGGAAAAAATTAATTTCATTTATTTCTAATTAAAAGCAGAGTAAGATGGTGAGCAACAAAGACAAAACCAAAACCACCTTTCTTCTCCACTCCCTCTTTCTTCCCAGGCCTAATTCCACCACCAACTTTTTTACCTCCTCCCCACCCACAGCAGTACAGAAATCATGGTGCTGTCATTCAAGTTCACAACACGACATCTCTGCCACCCCT
Source organism: Melanocharis versteri (assembly GCA_013397845.1). Taxonomy (NCBI): domain Eukaryota; kingdom Metazoa; phylum Chordata; class Aves; order Passeriformes; family Melanocharitidae; genus Melanocharis; species Melanocharis versteri. The sequence continues at coordinate 3,130,436 of VZTG01004479.1, forward strand.
TCCTCCTCACACTTCTTCTCTGCTCCAGCATGGGATTTCGACAGGCTGCATCTTCCTTCAGGATATATCCACCTGCTCAGCATGGGGTATTCCATGGGCTGCAGTGCCGGTATCTGCTCTGCCACAGCCCCTCCATGGGCTGCAGGTGGAAAACCTGCTTCACCATGGCTGTCTTCATAAGCTATGGGGAACCTATGCTCTGGTGCCTGGAGCACCTCCTGTCCCTTCATTTCTTTCTGACCTGGGTGTTTGGGGTTGCTTCTCACACTCCCCTCTCTGCCCTCGGCTGCTGCAGAGTGGTTTTTGACCTCTTCTCGAAGAGGTTTTCACAGAGGCACCACCAGTGTCACTGTGGATTCAGCTTTGGCCAGCACTGGGTCTGCCAGAGTGGGCTGTGTCCAGCACAGGGCAGTCCCTGGCCTCTTCGCAGAGGCCATACCTACAGCCACCTGCTACCAAAACCTTGCCACATAAACCCAACACAGAAGTAAACTTCGCTATTATCTCCACTTACACTACTTTGATTTAAATACCAAGTGGGATTCATTTAGGAGGAAACCGGACAAGATGAGCTCTAGCAGTGCTCCTCACACTCTTCAACACCTAATGTCCATTTAATGCTAAGGTCCACACTAAAGCTAGCCCAGAGTAACTTCTGTAAAAACACACACAGTGTGTGCATTCAGTCCTAAGTTCCACTCTCTATGTCTCCTTATGCAACACTGATTGCAAATGTAGAGCATGCCACTGAAAAATACATGGAGAAGGGATGAGGGATATGCAACATACCATTTTGTACACTGTATATTTGATTTCACATTGGCATTTAATGCTATAAAAGCCTCCTATCGGGACCATCAAGTAGCTGTTCTAATGCTTGCCCAAAACATAAAGCAGCCCACAGATTCTCCTATCTGAAGAAGCTCCAGGTTGGAATCTTTGCCAGCATTCATGAATGGCGGCAATGACTTGGCGAGTCAGCAGGCAGGATTTAAAACAATGGCAACACAAGCAAGTCGTTCTGCAATTCCAACTTTAGCTGTTACTGTACTGTGAATCACCAAGAAAAATGCTTTTTGTTTTTACTCTCAACTCTGAAAAATTCACTGCAAGTTTTACAAAGTGTTTTGTAACGCATTTAGGTCATACAGTCTCTGCAAAAGTATTTCAGTCCTTACTTGGTATAAGAAAAAGTGGCCAGCTGTTTCACAAGTGTAAGAAACATCTCCCGGGACTCCAAGACTCTCTTGTAATCGCCCAACTTCTCGTAGCAGTTCAAGTCTTCGAGCCAGCACATAATTTACTCTTCCATACCTACAAAATGGATTAAATATAGCACAATTTTTATTAAACTCAAAACAGTATCTAAGTATCACGAGAGGTCACAAAAAACCCCAGCACTCCCCCAAAAAACCCCCACAACTACAACCCTGTTCCAAAACCTAAGAATTTGCTACATGCTGACTATTTCTATCAGTTGAGTCCTTACAATTGACAAAGCCAAGCTTATGAGAAATAAAGTTCTCACAGCAGTGCACCCCACCTTCCAATATATTCTTCAACCTTTACCCCTCCCTCTTAAACTGCCAGAACCCATAGTGCTTGCAGAAATATACCATAAGTCTGAAGTTACCTTGAGAAAGTGTGAAAATAGACATTGTAGAGTGTCTTAAAGAAAACTCCTTTTAATGATAAACACTACAGTTCAAGGAATATACTAAGCTACGGATACTACTAAACAAATATCTGCTATGGCATCATTTCACTATGTTTTTGGCTCTCAAATTTCTGGATAATTTGACTATGTCAAAGCATTCCATTTTAAAGAAAAAAATCACAAGGTATTTATTTTGCTTAATACTGAACTATGTATATGTGGGTAGCTTCTAGTGACTATATATAATTTTTACTACAGCTTTTGAAGTCAAAGTATTGCTATGATAATCCAGTACTGGACAGTTCAGATATTTCCAGTGCCCAACCATTATACCCTGCTTACATTTATGAATGTGTGTAATCCTACTGACGTCAATTGGACTAACACATGACAAACATACAAATATTTAGAAGAACAGGTTCTTAAGTCTTTGTACTGATACAGAGTTGATAGCTTTCCTTATGTATGTGTACTTCGAAATGTGCTATCGAGGAAATAAGCAACTTTGAGGTTAAGCAGTATCTGAAGAATTCAAAGCAGGAAGTTTAATTTCATGTTTATTAATGCAAAAATCATAATAACAAGTAGAAGTGATATCATATTTGCACAAAAAAACTGTAACTCCAAAAACCTGTCTTATTATTCTAATTTCTCTCACAGATTAATTCTACGAAAGGTATAAGGGTCCAAAAAATAAAATTATCTTGTATTGAAGCAGTTGAGTTTGTGAACAAGCAACTGCCTGATTCAGCCTTTAGATGCTCAAGGGAGCACAGTTTCTGTACAGAATAGGAACCAAAATTACTAAACCTTGTACTGAAAACTAGTGCACTCTGTGTTACTGGGATTCATCAACATGAGAAGGGTAAAACTTGTCCAACACAGGTCATTTGCATGGGAGGCAGAGTGGATTCAACAGAGACATCTTGCTGCCATGTTTATACAAGTGAGTTTATCATTAGCATCTCCTTTCTCACCTGCTGAAATCTTTCTCTGTCTCTAATTCCTCTTCTCCATGACCCAGACGCAGAAGGTGACGCTCATCAATGTCTAGAGCCATGATTTTTTCGAACAGCTGGTTCAAAGCCTAAAGATTGACAAGAACAGGAGAAAAGGTAGTTTTTAGAAGTTCAAAGGCACTTGCAAGGGAAAACTGAGAAATCACTTGTAAGTAAGCTTGGAGAGAGATTATGCCTATTTTAGTATAAACGGAAGCCCAAACAAACAAAAGATAATTTTGTTTTAACAAAACAAAGTTAATATTGAAACTCCTAATCCTGACAACAGGGAAAGTAGCCTACTAACACCCTTTAATTTGCATACTTTATATAACAATTACATTTGATTTTACAATTTTAAAATTTAATTCTATCACATAGTTAACTTAGTTGATAAACCTATCAATTTACAAAACTGTCTCACAAACACTGATTTTTGTATGATGACATTAAACAACGTAACTTTTACTGTGCACTAGAGAAGTATGATCTGGTACTGTCAGGTACTGTGGCTCTATTCCATTTGGATAACAAAATTACGCTTAACTAAACTTCTAGGTGTGCTACATCTTCTGCCTTAAACTCTTCAGTTCTCTAGTGGCTTACTATCAACTACTTCAGTGTGTTTCAAAGGAGCAAGTTTGTAAGCACTGGATCATCAAGTTTTGAAACTAAGAATAAACACAAGCAAGCTCCTCCTGCGGCTGCAAGTCATGTAAACGTCTTGAAGTGCAGCATCAAGGCATGGGTAATGTACCCTGCTGAGATACAGTTTATTTCCTAGAGTACAATTTCAAGTTAATGTCCACAAGTCTTGTCTGGTAAGAAGAGTCTTCTATCTGCCTCAAAGTATTTCCTTCTTTTTCTCCTCAATGGACATGTTCTCAACCCTCTCTCTCAACTTTAACCCATCACTCTCCGTTGCAGACTGGCCTGTATTATTCCAGGCTGTAACTCCTCACCAACACGATACCCCCTCCACCATTCTTTGATCTTGCTTTGATGAAAAATGATGAAATGTTTTCCAGTGGTACGTTCAGTTAAAGTAACTTATAACTGAGACAGGACAGGCTAATCAGGGAGACCAGGAAACAGCTGACCCTGGTTTCCAAACAAATTGTTCCAAATCAGATGCAGATTTCACAGAATCATAGAATATGTGGAGCTTGAAGGGACCGACAAGGATCATCAAGTCCAACTCCTGGCCTTGCACAGGACACCCTAAGAGTCACACCATGTGCCTGAGTGCATTGTCCAAACACTTCTTGAGCTCTGTCAGGCTGGTGCTGACCACTTCCCTGGGGAGCCTGTTCCAGTGCCCAACCACCCGCTGCATGAAGAACCTTTTTCTAATATGCAACCTAAACCTCTCCTGACACAGCTTCAGGCCATTCCCTCAGGTCCTGTCACTGTCACCACAGAGAAGAGATCAGTGCCTGCCCCTCCTCTTCCCCTCAGGAAGAAGTTGTAGACTGCAGCAAGGTCTCTCTTCAGTCTCCTCTTCTCCAGGCTAAACAGACCAAGTGACCTCAGCTCCTCCTCTACGGCTGCCCCTCAAGGCCCTGCAGCATCTTTGTTGCACTCCTTTCAACACGCTTTAATAGCTTTATGTCTGTTGTATATTGTGCCCAAAACTGCACACAGGACTCAAGGTGAGGCTGCACCAGTGCAGAGTAAAGTGGGAAAATTAAGAGTAAGACTCTTAAAGACTTTTAACTTTTTTTTTTTTTTTTTAATCCTTGAGAATTAGCAGTTAGATTCCATGTCTTATGAACAGGAAGCAAATATTCAGCTGAAGAGGCCGTCCCTTAGGAGCATGAAGCATAGAGTAACCACTGTCTGAGAAAGCTAATTAGCAAAAATCTGGCATGCATGCAATGCATGTGCAACTGTAAGAACCAAGCAGAGACTCTTTCAAAATGCTTTCTAATTTCTACCTCCAACCAATTAAACACATTGAAAACTTCAGATAAATAGTTTAGAACTACATACTTGAAATTCAAAAATTTAATTTCGCATTATGAAACTGGCAAAACTGTACACAAGCTGACTCAAGTTTCCATTGTTAGGAGACAAATGCAATTCCCAAACTACTGATTGCAATACCTACTGTTCTTCTAGATTATAATTATAGGAAAATTTCACACATGATTGATACTTTACCTGATTAGAGTGGGTAACTATAAGAGTTCGTTGTTCTGGGAAATTATGATAAAGGTTGGATATTATCTGGACTGCTACATCAGTTTTTCCAGTACCAGGTGGACCCACTACCTAAAATCAAACACACACACACACAAATTAAAAGCAAACAAAAATCAATACACAACTTATCAGAATACTGCACAATAAAAAAAAACAGAGTCAGCTGGGGAAGAAAAAGCCCAGAACAATCTCACAAGACACTGACATTATACATTGCTTCCTGGCTTTGGTGAACTCTCAGACCAAATACAACATATCATAAAAGACTCCTTCGGACTGTTTTGGCAGATTCCTGACTAAAAGGAATATGATAATCCAGCACACGAAGTACTAACATGAAAACAGACTTCCTCAGAGAAATAAGGTAGTTTAGCCTCAGAACAGGCTAAACATGGGGGAAACAGTGAAAAGAGAATCAAGACACACAATTAAAAAAGAATAATGTGAGACAGACATAAAGAACAGGAAAGATAATAAAAGAGAGAGTTCATTCCTTCTATTTACTTAGAAACCTACAACTGATGATTCAGACATATAATAACAGTTAAGGTTTTCATAGGCTCAGTTCCACAAACACTCCAAAATTGACACCTCAGACATTTTAAATGTATCCAAGTATTATAAAGAATCTCAAAATAATTTGTTCAGGATTAAGAAGCACAGAATAGCAGTCTTCATAAGCATCTACATATAAAATTATAAATTGCTATGAAATCATTCTTGCTTTATTTAAAGACTCTCCAACCACTGCAAAAGCAAATTCAGTTGCTATGGAAAGCCTTCAGCCACTGAAACACAGGATACAGAGATGTGTGTTGCCATACGATTTTGTGAGGATGGGAGGATGTTGAACCTTTGAATGTTAATTTTTCATATCTTTAAACTATTAACAGAAATCACCTCAGCAAGGCTACAGAAAGGGGCATTACTAGTATTTCACAGAATGTACCTAAAGCCAGAATTCAATAAATAAGAGTGTCGAATCCTTAAAAACATTCTTACCATACTTAATAACATCCTTACCATAGTTAGGCCAGGCTGCATTCCCGCACGGATGGCTTCAATCTGAGTATGGGTAAACTGAATAGTATTGCTGTAACAAAGCAAATTGATAGATTTTTTGAAAGATAATTGTTAGATTTTGCCAACAGTTTTGATAAAAGCAACTTTTTTATCAAGTTTTATTTCAGTTAACTGTTTATATCTTTCCCAAACCACACATTTGAAAACTTTCACATAAAGTAAATCAGCATTATAACTACCCTTTTCATAGATACAACAGTCTTGTAATATCCAAGCAAGACAGTAAATCACATTGTCTGTGTGACAACAAATTAATTCCATCTAAAAGACTTTTTGTTTTTAGTTATTATTTGCAGAGAATGTTGTAAAATTACTTAGGTATGATTTTCCTAATATTTAAATTCCTGAGACAAAAAACACTAGAAGACAGTATCTCTCACTGCTCTTCAAGAGACTTTTTTAACAGATGAGGGATAATAGAATATTTTGATTTAAATATAAAACAAACGAGTCTCATTTCTGAAAATGAACTGCTATGCATGTGTTATCATTTTAAGATAAATTCCCATCCATTTTTTACCGTTTTGGTTGATTATATGGATATGGTCCCCTGTTTGGAATAACGTGAGGCTCTACAATCAGTGTTTTAGCTTCTTCAGGGTTTTCTTCATTTCCATCCTCTTTTCTTTTTGTTCCTTTACCTTCCTTCATTGGGAAAGTTATCCTGTAACACATAATTTAAGCTTACAGTTCAACATGTTCACTATGACACAGACTGTCTCAGAAGCTGATAGAGAAAGATTTTTTCTCACCATTAAGACAAACTTTCACACAACAGGGAAACAAGCGCTGCATATGACAAGGTTTTAAGGACAATAAAGAAATGAAATGACACATAAACTGATGAAGCTGATTAAACAAAAAGTATGACAAAAGCACTCTTTCATAGCTGGAAAAACCAGGAGCAGTGCTGAGAGCCAGCTGGAAAAACACTGAAGACAAGAAGTTCGTAAGTGAAAATGGAAGGGACAGGAGAAAAGTTATCATAGAACATAAGCCGTGTCAGTGTCCTAAACCTTTCAAACAGTTTTTATCCTCCCATTTCAATTTTTTTTATAGCCTTCTGTATAAGCAAGCTTCTCTAATTCAGAAACAAATCACAGGTGAAGGAATCCCAATGCCTATTTGAATATCTCAAGACAAAAATGCAGATACCTATAACAGTAATAATCTCTTACAGGACAAATGTAGCAGTAGGAAGAGCAACAGCTCTCCATAAAGAGCAGTATCTCTCTTAACATAGGAACTGAAACTGAACAATAGGTCACTGAGGAAAATTGTGTGTGAGATCTTTTCCTGATACCTTCAGACTATTTTTATATCATTATATAGTGTTAGTGCCTTCTCCATACAAATTATCCATGCAATGTTTCCAAAAAAAGCTTGGGAGATTACCTCCCTGCTTTTCAAGATTCAATTTAGCCATGATAAAAGCTGACTGGTGCAGGGGAAAGGCATCTCTTCCCTCTACAGACTTATTCCTTCACAAGGAAAAGATGTAGTTTCTTCAGCTGAAGAAACTGCTCTCCAATACTATGCACTGTGAATCTCAGTTGTCAAAGTTTAAGGAAGTGCACGAGGAGGGACAGAATTGTCAAGTCTAAAAATGCTGGACAATAGCACCACTGAAACAAAACCAGTAAATCTCATTTAGCTGCCAAAAAGGTAGGATTCCTACTTCAGAAATCATTTCTAATAATAAGCAATATGGGATTTCAGACTTAATCCTTTGAGCTGATTGAATGGTGTTTCCAAAAGCTCAAATTTTAACTGATGTTGAAACTGCTGTTCTTAGCTTGTTTTAATGAGACATGTAAGGAAACTACACAATTAAAATTCTCTAGGCTGATCCTGAGGAGGCTAGATACCATAATGCAGAAGTGAATACTATGTGTCTTGATTCTATCTCACACTTTTGTTTTTTCCATACATTCCATAGGCTGACCTACAAGCAATGCTCTGATGCATTTTTGTACAGAATAGAACAAAAGCTGTAGTACAGTCAACTCTATCACGTAACTATCTAAATCTTAACATATCTCCATCTTTTCTTAAAAGAAAGAGCATCTCCCTTCAATCCCTGAACATAATTCCACCTGAAAACACATTTCAGCAAGAATACCAGACTAGAAGTACTTGAAATATTGAGATCACCTGAAGGGGGGTACATGCAGATCTGGATTGTCAACAGTGACTTTAACATTGTATCCAGGAAAGCTAGCTTTTAAGTGATCAATGGACAGGAAAGTGTCATTAAAATCCAGAGTTGCAATCTGATTTGGCATTTTTGAATAGTGTGCACTACTTGGGTCTCCATATCCAAGAATGATGTCATGCAGCCAGTCAGGAACCACACAATCTGTATTCATCAAATTCCTAATAGTCTCCAGAAGAGCCTGTAAATAAGAAAAAACAGAAAAAAATAGGATTGAAGAGACCGATCTTTTATCAAGTAAAAATCATACTGAAGATCAATCAAATCTTTTTTAAGATGATAGAATATAACTCGTTAATTGACAGTGTTTGGTTAGATTGAGTCAATTTATAGACAGTGTACATATGCAACAAAACATCTGTATCAAAACACAGAATTCTTAAACTGAGAGCTAGTAAAGATGACCATAATCATCAGTGAAGTTTTCATCCGAGAACACTCAAAGCAGGGGAAAAACACATAGAAGATCCTCATGGGAGTTTAAGGTTTCCTCTTACATGCCTACAAATTTTATCCCTGCAGTCAGCTTAAGCTTCGCTTCAAGCATTTGCTCTTCACCCACAAATTAATTTATCTAATAATCTGTAGTTATGTAAGTTTTCTCTCCTTTCCCTTCCTGTGAAAACACCAATGCTCCAGACCCTAGACTTGCACAGAGGGTGTGCTTTTTAACTAAGAGGTAGCTGAACTCTAGCCTTCCTTTTAAAGGGCTACTTTGGTGGCAAGTCTTCAACAACTACCTCACTTGAAACTTGGCATTTGGACACCAGGTATCCGTTCTTCAGCAGCAGCAGGAACACAGGACACCAGACCTGCAGTAATTTCCAAATCCTCCAACTTACCATGCCACCAAACATGGATACAAACAAATGGCAAACACAGTGCATCAGCAGTCCACACCAGAATATACTACAGAACCTCCAAATGCCTATCTCGTAAAAGAACAGTCAGTCAAATCGAAGTACAGAACTTTATTCTGATAATCTACACATCTATCTCCAAAGGGGAGGATTCTCTGCCCTTTTCTTGCTTGTGTTGTATCATTCAAGGAATCAAGTAATGTGATCATCATCCCTGCTTAGTCAACCTCTATTAATCCTGATTCGTCCCCACTACCCAGCGTGGGTGAGACCACATCTGGAGTGCTGTGTCCAGTGCTGGGCTCCTCAGGACAAGAGACACAGACACACTGGAATGAGTCCAGCAAAGAGCCACTAAGATAATAAAGGGATTGAGAGGAGAATCTGTTGTACGAGAGGCTGAGACAGCTGGGATTGTTCAGCCTCAAGAATACAAACTTAAGGGGTAGTGGAGAATTTTATTGATTTGTATAAAAAAAAAACGGAACGGGAGGAAGTAAGGTCAATGGAATGAGAATCCACTCAGCAGATTCTCTGTGAGAGCCCTGTGGAAGGACAAGGGGCAAAGGACACAAATTGAGATACAGGAAATTCCACCTAAATACATCAAAATGTTTTTACTGTAGCAATAACACAACACTGGAACAGGTTGTCTAGACTGGTTATGTAGTCTCCATCACTGGACATATCCAATTCCAACTGTACAAAGTCACAAGATCTTGAGCAACTTGCTGACTCTACTTTAAACAGACCTTGGACTAAATCATCTCCAAAGGTCCATCTAACCTCAACCATTCTCTGAATCTGCTCCTTCCAAACACAATCATGCTGTGGATTCTGTGACAGCCCTATAAATCCACCAAGTTGAAGGCATCTTAGAATTTCTGAAGCCTGAAGGTCCTGCAATTACTTCAAAGACACATGGAAGGGACAAATCCCATATTAACTAAGAATTTTTATATTTTTGTTGCAAATACAGAACAAGTACTTCTGGCTTAAACTAAGCACAGCATAATATGCTTGTGCTAAGAAAAGCACAAAGAAATCAGACAACGTCGCTTTTTCAGGTAGTATTTCTAAATCTAGTAATCAGTTTCCAAGAGGAAGCAAGAAATATGTTCCTAATTGCTAATGTGCTGCTTCTGCCTCACAAAAACTTCGCTTCAGCTTTTCAAAAAGCTATTTCTATGCACGTAAAAATAATAAGATTCTTTCTTGTAAGAACTAACACTGCTGACCAATTGTAGTGACACAGTGGTGTCACCTCCAGCAAACACACTGCATTTGCACTTTCTCCGCTGTCTCATCTGCTTAATTTACAAGGACTGCACAAGAGTTCTCTTGTCTTCTCTCCTACAAGCTCAGCTTTAAACTTCAAGCTGCCTTCTATCTGCTCCATACGCTGTCTACACTAATCACAGCATCATCTTGTTTTCTTTTATCCAGCTGAAGTTAGAAAGGTTTGCAAACGACATGGAATGCATGCACCTAAACTGGTAGCAATGCGATACATGTGGAAACACCTTAGATTGTCTTGAAAAATGAATATATGAGCCTTTAGTAAATGCCAGCACAGACTGGTTTGCACTGGGATTTGCCTGTAAATTAGCTGCAAGAACACAGTGTAAATTTGAAAGCTATACTCACATTTAACAGCAGTGCTGAGCAAACTTAAGCATTCACTGCAGGGCCTTCTCTCTCATTACAAAAAACTGCATATATACGTGAATGAAAAAATATGTCTACATGCTTCTACACCAGGAGGCTTTGGCAGAGGGCATTTGTATTTATAATGGGAAAGGAACCTGCCACAGACACACAACACAAACAATCAGTTATGGTGGCTCTTTTTAATGTATTTATAAAGGACTCTCTATGAAGTACTTTCAATATACCAACCCACAGGTGGATGGCACCACAATGCTCTATGCAGGCTTCAAGCTACTGCTTCACACCAGAGGCATCTTTCTAGATACAGAAAGAAAAAAAAGTCCAAGTCTTCCTGCCTACCTCTTTATCCATTTACACAGAACATGCTACAGAATCCTTTACAATGAAAATCAATTTAATTATGCAGTGCATGATTTAAAGGCACCAAAAGGAATGTAGTTTTTCATTCATGTTGCATTTTCATAATGGAAAACTCAAGGAACATTAAAGATTCCAAGGTCTAAAAAGCAAAGAAACGGAATAAGAAATATTTTTAGGTGTACAAAATTATGCATCTTCACAGTGAAAAAGGACAACAGCACTTTGTGTTACACTAGGAATTTGCCTAGCAGGTCAAGGGAAGTGGCTCCTTCCTTTCCGCTCAGCACTGTTGAGGCTGAATCATATAATGGTTTTGGCTGAAAGGAACCTTTAAAGCTCACCTAGTCCACCCCCCTGCAATGAGCAGGGCCATCTTCAAACAGACCAGGTTTCTCAGAGCCCTATCCAACCCGATCTTGAAAATTTCCAGGGATGAGGCATCTACCACCTCTCTGGGCAACCTGTTCCAGTGTTTCACCACCCTCATCACAAAATATTTCTTTCTTATATCTAGTCTGCATCGACCATCTTTTAGTTTATAAATGTTACCTCTTGTACTATCACTATTAGAAAGTTTGTCCTCATCTTTCTTATAAGCCCCCTTTTTGAAAGGGTGCAGTCAGCTCTCCCTTCAGCCTTCTCTCCTCCAGGCTAAGCAACTCCAACTCTCCCAGGCTTTCCTCACAGGAGAGGTGCTCCATCTTTCTGATCATCTTCATGTCCCTCCTCTGGACTTGCTCCAACAGGTCCTTCTTGTGTAGGAGAGTCCAGAGCACTCCAGGTGAGGTCTTGCCAGAGCAGAGCAGGGGTGAAGAAGCATCTCCTGTGACTTGTTGGCCACCCTGCCTTTGATGCAGACAGGGATGCAGCTGGATTTCCGGGCTGTGAGCGCACACTTAGCTAATGTCAAGCTTGTCATCCACCAGTACCTCCTTCCCAGCAGGGCTGCTCTCGATTTGACACACCAATGCCCAATAAGAAATTGATCCAATGACCCTCCCAAAAGCTAACAGGTTTCTCTGATTTTCACATTTTGACTGGTTATTCCTTTTCTTACAGTTCACTATTACATTAGGTAACGAAAACATTCCATATACTGCCTTAATCCAAAAGGCCAAATCTGTAGGCTTCCTGTAAGAAGACTGAAATTATAAACAAATGTTTTTTTATTACATACTCATGCAAAGTAGAAGTGTTCTGATTTTCAGTTAAACAGTTATCTGCAGGAAAAAGTTATCACCAACTGACATACTCTAGCTTCCTGAAGGGAAAGCCCAAACTTTGCCACCTGAAAAGCCTAACTACATGCATCTAAAATAAAAGTCTCAGTACTGACAGCACACTCAGACATGCTCTGACCTAAGAGTCAAGGAGCAAGTACCTTACCTTGAAATTGTTTTCTTTTGGTTTTCTTCTCATTATTATATTAAATGTCTCATAAACATCTTCTGCTCCATTTTGGATTGTATTGGTCATGTCCTGCTGATACTGGTTTGGGTCCAGAAATACTCTGTATGTTCTGCAATCACCTTTAAGTCTTGGTTTGGGTTCAGGTCCTGCCCATAATGAAACAGCAAGATTAGAATTTGACTCAGTGATAAAAGCAAATTATCATTCAAATAAGGGATCCATAACTGTTCCTCAAATAAAAGTTAGACAAATTCGTATGATGAAACTAATTTGTGCATAGCATTAGGAACATCTTCATTGCACTATTCTTATAGTTTTTGAATAGAATCTATTTTATTCCTTAACTCAACATACTGGATTTATTTAATTAATGTAGCTACATCAGATTTTACCAGAGGAAACTAGTTAACCTTCCTCAGGCTGCTTATTGAATTGCTTTGTTTTTTTCCAAGCATGTAACTAATTCAATGAGCAATTCTTAAAGGAGAGGAAAATTATCAATTAGGCTGTTAAAAATAAAAAACAGAGAAAGAAAAAAAAGATAAATCTTTTGAACAAGTTTTGGTAATCATACCTTCTTCGATAACACGCCCTTTCTCGTCCAACATGCCCTGAATTTCACAGCCTCTGACATACACCAGGCCAGTCTGCTCAACGAAAGGCTGCCGTCGGTCAAACTTGGTGCCGTAAGGCTGCATGGGACGCACGGTAATCAAGAAGCAGACGTCGTGCTTCCGCAGACCTGATCCCCAAAAGGAACAGCCAGTGACCTGATTGAATGGCATTTTCCTCACCAATTCCTTAACGTAGATTTAAAAGAATGCACTAAAGTTCCTTTGAAACAAAACCCCTGTATACTGTATAGAGTATAATTCATTTTGTTTCAAAATATGCCTTGGACTTAGAGAACACAAAACCACAGGCCATTGTGATATAACACCAGATATAAAAAGAAGAAATTGAATGCTTTTTTTTTTTTTAAGAAAAAACATTTATTTCAAGATTATTCTTCTCCCAATAATCTGACTCCAGTTACATAACCTAGTTATTTTCAATCATCTCTGAAGAAGTGTGGCATTAATCTCTTATTCTCACTGTCACCTTCTAGACAAACCTCTAATTCCTATTTTTTTTCTATTTTTTACAAGTTAAGTGCAGTGCCTAGAACTGGGCACAAAATCCTAAACCAAGTTACTTTAGTTATCTATTTAATAGGGTAAAAGGTCACTTAACCAAGTTACGTGTTTACTGTGTTACATTCCGGTTTATAAATTCCAATGTAACTTGTGTTTTTTTCTTTTTCCCCTCAGCACTAATGCAATATTGGGGAGTCACAATCACTTGTGAGCAACGATGACCTCTGATCGTTCCATTCTGCAGAGGTACTGCCTGGTAAGTTATTCCCCCAACATGCATTTGTACAGTGACTTGTTCTTGCTTAATAATCAGCCCTGTTGAACTACATCCTACTTCTAAAATGCTGCTTCTCCAATTCACTAACATAATTATGAACATTAAACCTTCTCCACAGTATACCTCCAGAGTCTCAGAGATCTAAGACACCTTCAAAATTCAGAAAACATGCTGCATTTTTCATGAGATAAATAATTCCTCATTATGCACCATATATTATCCAATAGAAGACAGTTTCCTCAAAATCCCGTTATGTCAGGCAAAGAGTCATGAATTTGTCATCTCAGTTTTAATTTAGTTAAAACATGACTTTTTTACAAATCATAAAGGCTATTTTAGTATTTAAAAAGCTAGGTGCACCACTGTATAGATACCATCAGTATAGTGAATTCTCTGCCATCCTCCTAGATTTTCTACTTTAACAGAAATCTATAGTCCCAAACTTGTATCTGCTCATTTATCACACAGTCCAGCTTTAGCATCTGTGCTACGTGACCTGTAATCACACTACGCAGCTGCAGCGCATTTATCAGGTTTCTCTAACAAAAGAGAAAGGAGTGACATCTACTGATAATACAAGTACAAGTGCGTGCTTCTATGTCACTTGCCAACACGGTCAACTAAAGTTCAAATCCCCAAGCAAGAGAAGTGCTGCCTGTGGATACTTATAAGAAACAGTATTTGGTACAGTCAGCACTTTGTAACATTCAAACATACTGAAAACTACTGAAAAGCATTGGTTTGAATCGAATAAAAATCTGTCCTCTCCACTTGTGTATGAGACAGATATCACGTTCCCTATACTTTCCAATATGACAAGTTTAGCACACGCATTATTTAAAATGCTAAATTAACTTTCCACAGTCCCTGTAAAGGACAGCATTTTACAGTCGGTCACTGAATGACATTAGTCTGAAGTAATAAACATTCTGTTCCCAGTGATCGTCCAACTACCTTAATAATTTCATTTTCTACTTTAGGAAAATATAAACTTCTTAAACTTGGAATCTGAGTAACAGACTTCTAAACAGTGTATTAGGATTGACAAATCTGTATCTTGAATTAAAACCCCCTTTTCTTACAAATAAGATTACATCAAGATGTATTTTGATGAGCACTTATTTTGAGCACTTTATTTCAAAGAACATTAGGTACCTTCCCATTCATCTTTGATGTTATCTCGGACATTCAAATTAATTGTAACATCTGCTCTTACTCGCATGGGCCAGTTTTCACCAATGTTGGGCTTGGCCACCTCCACCACTGTGAAAGAGACAATGGGTTGTGCCATCCTAGCCCATCCACCAAAGACCACACCTCCATATTCTGATAACCTAAGAAATAAACCCCAAAGTTTTGTTAGTCATTAGCTGATAACAGATTCAATTCTTTTTTAAACTATGAAAAAATTTACCACACAGTAAGTTTTAAGACAAAACTGGAATTCTTAACTTTATGTGCTACTGAATTAATGTAATCCTGCATTTTAGAATCAAAGCACAACATGAACTGACTTACATTTTAAAAAACGAAGGCAACTTATGCCAGCATTATAAAAAAAACCTCACAGAGACAGAAGAAAAAGGAAAGATAACAAAAAGCAACTACTGAGTATAAAAGATATCACACCAAATAAACTCTTTAAATCAAAAGAGGATTAAAATGTGGCAGATGGCAAATTCAAGAATACTCAGTAACATCTCTCACAAACAGAGGAGTTGATGACGTTTGCATATTTTGTAACGTCAGCCAAGGCTTAGTACTCATGGAAAACTAACTCATCCATCTTAACACAACAAAGGCTGTTTGTTAGCATCCAACATACTGCCTCTAACATATCTACACGGATAAATATCCACAAACCCTTGAAATATCACCCCTTGGGATGGCAACACCTTGTGGAAGGAGTAAGTTTAAAACACAGTATCTATGTAATAATTTTAAACACATTTGTCACTGTGTATTTAGGATACACACAGTATCACTTTTTGATCCTTAAATACACTTTGATTAGAATTGAACTGACTGGTTTGCACCAGTTAATATTACCATGGCTTCATCCTACTGACACTATCTTCGATGTCCTGTCTGATCTCGTAGGTGGACTCCAAGCGGAAAAGATTGAAGTTCCTCAGCAGGTAGTCATGGAGAGTCAGGAACTGCAGATTCAACTTGGGCAGCGCAAGACAGCCTAGAGGTTTAAGGATAGAAGGGAAGAGGTATTTGAGGGATAAATAAAAAAAAGATGAATTAATATACTGTTTCTATGAATTCATACACACTTTACTGTACAACTGCCATAGGTGTTATCCTTGGAAATTCTAAAAACTACCCCTTTTATCAATATGCACCTCTAAAAAGCATGTATTTTTCAGGTTCTCTCTAAATCAACCTGAACAAGACTGAAGGAATTTTCATCCTTCTAGCAGTAATATGGTGAACTACTTAAATATTAAATCCATCAATGTATTCAGACTATAACAAAACCGAGTTTAGGAAAATCAAATGCAGAGCAAAATAATGGTCTTTGGAAATGCAACTATTAAGTCAGCATTAAATAATGATGTAAAAGGCTCATAAACTAATAAAAACCATGCAATATCCAACAATTCCCCAGTTCCCATGCTTTATGTTTACCAGATGCCATGAAAACCATTAATGTAGAAAAAAGCTTTAAGTCAAAAATATCAAATTTTAATACACAACTCTAAAATTTCTGTTACTGGTTTGTTTTTCAAATGAGAATGCAAAACATAGGAAGATTAGATCTTACTACACAAGGAGTATTAGAACTCCTAGACAGGTCCTAAAGATTCTTCCATTGTTTTAGGATAGTCTTAGATGCAAATTTTCCATAATTACAACTCCTGTAACTTACTCACCTAACATTACTGGACTACTATTCCAGTTTGATGCCTATGTTTAAGACCTTGTGAAAACATCTCGCCTGTAGTATTGTCGAAACCTTTCTCTGGTATAGGTACTACATATAGACTTTGAGATACAACAGCAGTGAAGAAAGGCAGCAGAACACAGTAATTTCTATTCTGGAAAGCCTGACGGTGATAAAATACTTTAACACATTTCCCAACACCAAGTAAGAAATCCTTTTCCTGTAAAGCTAGTTATATGCACAAAGGGCAGGGTGTGAAGCAACACCTCTTTAAGGCTGCACAGTATTTATCAGAGAGATACTCTTCTTCCCTCATTTTCTAGAAGGAAATAGAAACAATACTCCTATCTTTCTTGGGTTAAATTACTCTTACATAAGTTTTAGATCAAACTAATTCAGCTACTTTTAAGAACACAAAAACCCCCTTAAAGACCACAAAACCAACGCTGTCTTGTTCGAAACCACAGCAGGAGAATATATGGAGATGAAAAAGAGGAAGTGTAAACTAAACTAAGAGAAGGAAAATAGAAAAAAATACTTGTAACAGTCTTGACAGCAAAAGAAATACTTTACAACAGCACCATCAACACCAAAATTGCAAAAGCGTTCACCACAGGAGGAAATGTCTCCACCAGCAACCAGTGTTACTTGACAAAATTACATTTCATCATTAAAAAAAATTCTTTAGTGCATCATAAAAAAGTCACAAAACAGGTGTGATGAGCTGCTTTCTCCTCCTGCCCCCTTTCCTCTCCCACTGTAACCCATACATTGCCATTAGCACATTTGGCTATTCAAACATAACCACATAGAACACAGAAGTCAGCCTCCCAATACAGCATGAACGACAGCAGTCCTGACCTGCATTTAAGAACCTGAATGTTTCAGAGCATTAGAACAGCCTATGTGCTGTTCACTGAAATAGAAAAGAAAATTAAAGAAAAGACTTGGTGTATGTATTGATTTCCTAGAAATTACAGCAAGCTCCCTGGTCAAAGGGTTTTTTACTTTGTTTTGGTTTGGGGGTTTTTTGGAGACAGATCAGCAGTCTCTTTTTTGTTGCCTTTTTTGTTAAGATTAAACATCAGCAGCAGGCCTTTACTACAGAAGAATCTGAATCAGTTTGTAACAAATTGCATCGTAGTAAAGAAAAATACTTCTTCTCTTCTGGGGCAGATCTCTCGTATTGTATCTTGTTCAGAAAAAGATCCTTTGTTGCCTATAACCCTGCCTATCGAAAGGGGGTCATCTCTTTCTTCTCATTAATACTTGTTTCACAGAGAATTTATCCAAAAAGACTAATTTATGCTAAGCAGCTGAACTTACAGCTTACACCTACGCAAAAAAAGCCCCTCTAAATCAAAACTACATGGAGAAGAGTATGGCATACTCACTGCTAAAACCTGAAACTTGATACTAGTTATTGAAGACATACGCTGTTATCTGAAATTGCCACATTCCAAATTAAATTTTTCAAATTTCTAATAGAATTTCTCATGATCTACATTAAAACAACAGCTTTTGAAAGTAACTAGGCAAAAATACATGTGCTGTTTATTGCAAACCTTAAAATTACATGATTCCTGTCTGCAATACCAGCAGTTTGCTTCCTTGATCGTGAGCACATTAGGTTCTCAAAGTAGTCACCTTTCAGTGACTACATGTAGTTTTCCCTTGAAATAGAAGTAAGATAAGTAGTGTTAATTTCCTCCTATTACGACCCTTCCCCCCTTTTTTAGAAAGGCTTTCTTGAACATACTTCAGCACAAAGCACAAACAGCTTTTCTGTTGCTGTTTCCAAACTTTTTCACCTTACCTGTGCCTCAGCTGGTAGTACAGCACATCTGTTATCAAGAAGCAAAAAAATATCTTTGTGTAAAAATAGATTTTTGGATTTTTCTTTAAATCCACTATACATTTGCTAACAATTTAATCTCAAAAGTTCCTGATTCATAACTGAGAAAACCCCCTGATCTTACTCTAAGATACTGGAAGATGCCAAAGTACAGCGCGTCTTGGACAGAATAAATGCAATACATCAGACCTCCTTCTTCTATTGCAGCACTTACTGTTCTGTTCTGCATTTACTGAATCTGAATTTACCGAATCTGCATTTACCGAATTTACTAATCATACCTTCTCCAGAGTAATACTCAGTTGGCACAATATTTTCATCCCAAATAATCTTCTCTGTGG
The DNA here is from genome assembly GCA_013397845.1 of Melanocharis versteri. NCBI lineage: Eukaryota > Metazoa > Chordata > Aves > Passeriformes > Melanocharitidae > Melanocharis > Melanocharis versteri. The sequence goes on from VZTG01004479.1 coordinate 3,149,397, forward strand.
GATAGAGAGGCATCTGGTTGAGTTGCTGAATTTGAGATATTCGTCGCTCATGACGGGAAACCTAAAGAAAGGAAGCATTTCAAACTTCTCTATGTCAAAAAGGAACAATAAAGATATTTTCGAAATACAGACATTAATTCATAAGACTACTGGTGGTCACTTACATTTTCTGCATCAGTATTTTTTTAATTAAATATTTTAATATAACTAAATGCACACAGTGACATCAGAAGATGAACAAACACATAGTCCAACTACTGGTCATAGTACTAGAATCAAACAATTTATGTAGCTATTCAGCAGACCAAAAATGGCACAACAGAACTGAAAATATTTAGTCAAGGCTTAGCAGAGAATCAACTTAAAATAAAACTTGTTTTACTTTCCATTAAAAATGTGGCCAGTGCCTAACTAACATTGCTCATTAAGTAACAGCTAGTCTTTATTTCCTCTTTGGGACACAAAAACATCTATCCAATACCATAATATGTTATCTGAACAAGTATCACCCCATGGCATCCATAAGCATCATATCACTACCCTCTAAACATTAGAAAAGTACATGAACCATTTTTTAAGAAATCAACAATCACAAAACAAACTTATGAAAGAGATTTTTAAAAACAGCTATGCTATTCTAATACTGATATCACATTAAAAGCCTACAGTAATATAAGGATACCTTGAATATTCAAAATAATATGATGTGCATCAAACAATATTTCAAATTGGTTTGAGGCCCAAATAGGTACTGAGTATCTAGATCTACTTTAGCAGATTTTTTTGTTTTTAAAAAGAACAAAAAGTTTACTAAATTAAGAACAAAAACTTTTTCAGAAGAACTCAAAACCATTTCCAAAAACTCTCCTTATTGACCTTTACGATTATACCAAAACCCCACGTATTAGTTTCTCATGGAAACTATATTTATGAATAGGCAAATTTATATGGTTTTAAACCCCATCTTAATACGCCAGTTACTGCTATAACACTGCTGTGGTTCACAGGCGGTTCAAAAAATGTCCTAAATGACTACTTTACTGCAGTGTAGTTGCTGGATGCAGCTATGCTTCGAGTTTTTAACAGAAAAAACCAGCACTCAGCGCGTTTTTACCAGCAATTCCAGCAGAAACTCCTTCTCGTGGCTCGTGTCCTCCCCCTCGGGCAGCGGCGGCAGCAGGCACAGGTACGACGCCACCTGGTGGAGAACGTTGGAGCTGCACAGCGAAAGGGGAAAGAGAAGCCTCGGTCACACTGAAACCAGGGAGGGACAGCGCTTACTGCAGCTGCTTTTTGCTTAAAGAACGCTCCAACCGCCCCATCTGACCAGAAACAAACAACTACGGGTCAGGCTTTTGAGGGAGGTTTATGTACAAGGTGTAAGCTGAACCTCTCACCTACAATAAACATGGCAAGGGATGAATATTTTTTTATTGTTTCAAGACCTGACACAGAACCAAACAACAAAGCAAACGCTGCCTTCGTCAAAATACATACTGCCATCCCTTTACTCACAGCATTTACAATATAGTAAAGTTAATACAGTGGCATGCTTTCATGACTTCTGTGGTAGTTCTGCTACAGAACAGAGTAAAAGAAATAAACTAAGCAAGTTAAAGGTTAACTATGGCAAGTTAATTATTGCTACAACTAATTTAAGCAGCTAGCTTATTTTCCAGAAAATTAGTACCTTCTTACATTCATTAGAATAAAAGAAAAAATTTTGTCACTACTACTGGACCCAAACTCTCCCTATCTCCCTATTTTAGTAAATGTAAAGGCACTGTGATGAGTCAGAAGGAAATAGTAAGTCATGTGACAACACACAAAAGAAGTTAGAAAGGAAAAAAGGCTGGAAATTTGTTAAATTTAATCGTAATGAGAACCAAGAATTTCAATTTCAATTTGATAACTTACCTAAGAGGTCCAAATAACTTCACCAGTGCATCACGGGTATCTACTGCAGCTACATTTGAGAGTGCAAAGTCATATAACTCTGGGAAATGCGCAAATGCTGCTCTCTACAAAAGATCCATGAATGAAAACTGGATGTGAGTATATTAATGAAACAATTTAAAACCAGTTTAAATATTTATAAACAAGCATAGGTTCTTCTGATTCATAACATGCACCACTCTATGGACCCTACCAGGACAGAAATACAAGCCAGATCAAATCCCCATTTTTCTTAGCACCATCTGTTTGCTCCTCCTGGACTTCTGACACAGTATCTTTCTTATACACCCTTCTATCAGCATTTGTTGTCATTAAAATGAAACATAAGGGAGCAGATACGTAGCTTTGCAGGCAACTAAGAAAAGCAAGGAACAACTTTAACTTAACCATGTTAAGTTAAACTTGAATTGTTCTGTTAAAACTGATGGGAACAATCCTAAATAGTGCGAGTGAATTTGTACAAGGGATCGCTGTAGGCACATGTGCACGCTGATCTTGAGGAAATGCTGCCACCTACTGCATCACCACGGGGTCCCACAGCATTCTGCTTTCCTTTCTCAACAGATTTAACAGGAACAGTTCATTTTGGTAACACAAGGTCCAAAATGCTGATGTTTTGCCAGAGCATATTGTTTAGTCATAGTCACATCCACCACTGAAGTGTTACATGTCTTCAGTATGGTACAGGCAGTCAAGCTAAAGCTACTCCTGGAACTCAATAGGGAAAACAAGGGCTTCGATTTGGGAAACAGTCTCATGCCTATTCCAGATGCAAATTAGACTAGAACAGCAAAACCAAATCCTCTGTCTCTCATAAGCACTTCATCCTCTGCTTACCTGTAGAGAAGTAATTCTGTCATAGTGAATTGTGGTCATCTCATTCTCTGTCAAAGCATTTCCAGTCTGATCATTGATTTCAAAGCCAGTGTAGAATTTGAGCATATCTAAAAGCTGAGACATCATCAATATAAATTAGTGGATTAACAATAAGAGACACCCTACTACAAACAAAACCACAATTTAAGAGGACACAGGCACAAACAAGAACTCCTCAAAGTTCTAGAAGAATTGGACTAAGGAATGGTATCTAAATTTTATACTTGGCTGATGCACAAAATAGTTTTTGTTAGGTATCTCATCTGCAAGCCATCAAAATTCCAGTATAGTCCACAAGCAATATGGTTTCTTGATATACTAGGACTTGAAACAAACTGATCACAGTAAGGTGATCTGGCCAGAAGCTGTCACTGAACCCAACTTACGGCTTGCTGCTACCAAAAGGGAGAGGTCTTGCAGCCTTCTGCCCTCTCTGATGGCAGCTCTGAATCCTACCTTTCAATGGGATTATTTAACTTGGAGGGAGAAAATTATTCAGATGTGCTGCTGGCTTTGTGCTCCATTGGTACTGACCCTCAGAGAAAATTAACAAGTGCCAGAGATGGGGGACAGCAAGCAGCAGGAAAAGCAGCTGAGATGCAGGAAAGGGGACAGATCTCCAGATCCTACCACAAGAAAACAATATACTAGCTATGAGTGAGTAAACTGAAGGACAGGAGTCCTTTTTCTGTAGCTGCACTGCAGAAAACAGTGTGAAGTCAAAATAACCAAGAGAAGAATGCAGCACAGACAACTTCTGCTATGTGTGTGTTAAAGCATGCCAGAAGCTGTGCTGCTTTCCAGCTTATACTTTTAAGAACTTCTCAAAAACAGGAGCAGAAATATTACTCTGCTCTTGTGAGACCTCACCTGGAGTACTGTGTCCAGCTCTGGCATCTCCAACACAAAACAACCTGTGGACTTGCTGGAAAATGTCCAGAGGAGTTCACTAAAAGGCTGAAGCACCTCTTCTGTAACAACAGGCTGAGAGTTAAGACTGTTCAGCCTGGAGAAGAGAAGGCTCCAAGGAGACCTTATAGCAGCCTTTACAGTACATAAAGGGAGCTACAAGAAGGATGGAGAAGGATTTTTCACAGGACATGTAGTGACAGAACAAGAGGGAATGGCCTTAAACTGAAGGAGGGCAGGCTTAGATTAGATATTAGGATGAAATTTTTTACTGAGAGGGTGGTGAGGCACTGGAACTGGTTGCCCAGAGAGGCTGCAGATGCCCCATGCCTGGAGGCGTTCATGACCAGGTTGGATGGGACTCTCAGTAACCTGGTCTAGTGGAAGGTGTCTCTCTCCAAGGCAGGGGCATCGGAAATGGATGATCTTTAAGGTCTGTTCCAACCCAAGCTATCCTGTGATTCCATGAAATGTAAGAGCAGTCACACACATAGGTACACGTAAGAAAGAACTACCGTGTGAAAGATTTAAATAAACATGCAGTTTGCATCCAAAGAAAAGCCTATCTTTAACAAACAAATAAAAAACAGAACAACTGCAGCATTCAGAAACGAAGGGAATGAAAAAGTTCTTTTCAAGAACTTCGTATCTCACCTGGCAGAAGAGATGACCCTCTTTCTCTCTTTTAGCAAGACTAGACAGGTAACAGTGAACAACAAGATGAGAGTCATCCAACACTGTATTAAACCAGCGCCGCGTAGGAAGCAAAGCCTGTGGTAAATAATGTCACTTTAATACAAGCAACCCTTCAAAAAGTAAGAAATCCTGGCTTCTCAGAACTTTCCATTTCAAGAAGGCATATTGAGATAAGACTGCTGCAGTTATTTGCATACCTAATACCCTAACAGAGGTATTAAAGCAGCACTTATGTATGCCAAGACACTGGGTTTACGCAGGTAAGCTGCTATGAACACAGTCCTTTATGTAACGGGGAGCATGGCATGAACTTGCCATTAGTGAGAATTCATCCTGCCAGTAAAAAAGGAAATAAAGTAAAGCAATTATTCTACTACTAAGTGTCTACATAATGATTGCGTGCTACAAATGATATGTCAAACTGCTTCAGAATTGTTTTAAACGTCTGTTTTCTACACCAATTTCAAGAATTTTAAGCTTGTCTTCCTTAAAATTGTCAACTGTTTCTTCTAAATATGATAGTGTATCTTCTCTTCTTTGCAAAATACTCAAGTATTTTTCAAATCTTCAATAACAACAAAACAGAGATCTTTTCTTCTCAATGTAAATAGCTTAAGCTGCTGTATGTAGCAACTGTTGAACAGCACACAGTAATAGACCACAACAATTTAAGAGAAAAATTAGTTGTTCTCTACAGACCGAATTTAGAAAGCCAAAAAGCATCAGCATGATGTTTAGAACTAAGATGAGGAAAATAAAAGAATCTGTACTAGAAAATGTTGATTGCTCTGCACAATAATTACAAAAACAAACTCATAAAATCATAAGAACTCTCCACTGAATCATTACTTTCAAATTACCAAATCACCAGTTTTGATGACAGTGTATGCACTGTAATATGAAACAGTAATATTCTGAAAAAGGCATCAACACAAGTAAAAAGAGCCCATTAACATAGTACATGCTACAAAGGCAAAAAGACTTGGATTTACAGCTAATTTCTCATTTGCTTGTTCCAGTCACTTGAACAGGCTTTATAACCTGTCTGAATTCTAACCTTTCTGTAATACCTAGAGAGAACCAATATTAAACATGCTGCTTCTAAGCTTTCTAAGTCAGACAGACTTCAGTTCACCTTCCAAGATATGTTCTCCTATCAGAGTATATTACATACATAAGACAGCAAGTTCTAATTTAAATTATTCAATCTATTGCAACTACAAGCACAGACTACTTAAGTGATTTAACAGAGTTAGCCTGCAGAAACTCACCATAAAGCCATTTTCAAGTTCCCTGTGATACTGTTTCAGAAAACTCTGTTTTATTTCACAATGCCTTCTGAATCTGAAGTTACTCTAAATAAATATCTACTCAGGCAAGAAATTTTAAATGAATACCTTTTACTTTTAATACTGGTACTGGGGTGCTTAAAATTGCCTCACTTCCTCGGTATCTGCTGAAAAATTTCACAAAACCTTGCTCCATCCCTTATTACTCTGTAATAAACTGCAGATCACCAGACCTGGTACTTCTAAATAATGAACTCTAGTCAAACAGGAATAGCTTGCATTTCAGAACTACTGCTGCTTTCCGGGATTTAACCCAGTAACACAAAAGAGACTTTAAGTGACCTGTTATGCATTGAGAAGAATAATTCTGAAATATTCCTACCAGATTAAAGCATCACACATTTTCAGAAATTGCCAGTATTTATTACCACTATTCCGATTAAATCCCCTTCACCGAGCACTTCAGGGTCCTAGCTTCGTCAAAGAATTTGTTGGGCTTATCAACATTGCTGGTCAGTTCCCAATATGGATGCAATGCTACAACCTCCTATTTACAGATGGAAAATCACTATAATATAACCATGTGCACAGCTGTGACATAACCACCTCCTATTTGGAATAAAGCTGTAATAATTATTTTATGCACTTAAACCCTAGAAGAGTACACCAGGAAACTGGCTTAATCAATTTAAAAACTTACCTCAAGGTCTAGCATGAGTTCTATAAACCTCTCACAATAATGAACTTTGTCCATAGAAATAGGACCTAGATAAAAAAAAAATTAAATTGATCCACATCACAATATATTTACACTTGAACAATTCTTTAAAAATTAAATAAATGCTACAAATATAACAGTATTAATTTCAATCTTGTTGAAAGCTAATGAAAACATTTTTCTAAACCAATCCTTTCTTATATTCAAAATTCTTCTAGCTAGTAATGAAAGAGTAATAGAACCAAAATTTCAGGAGTGATTCTACCAGCTTTGAAAAACCTTGAAAGTAACATGCAAAACTGCTCGCTTCCACGAGATATCACTTGCCCATTATGCTTGTTAAGAACTTTTAATGCCAGGTACTCAAAAATACATTTTTAAAAGCTGCAAAAAAGATGTGTGCAAAAGGCCTTGACCACATTCAAAGATACTCAGTGGTGACTGCTAAGAGGCCTTTAGAACCATGTCAAAACACATTAAGTCTCCTTTAACGACTATCTAATTCTTAAAGTCCCCAAAGAACTGCTGAAGTAAATATTCCTAAAATAGGTCCAGCATAATTAGGAAAACAGAGGGGATACATATCCTTTCTGAGGAAGCCACATTACACAAAATATACCCTTACAGCTCAGGTAAGAGCTGAAGTTTGCTGAGAGTTTAACAGCAAAAGCAAAACTCCGGGAACTGATTTCACCCAAATTGTGCTGTGCTTAGAGCATAATAACCCTTTTCTGTTAAAAGGCTAACACCTTCCTCTACAAACACTTTTCCTTTCTAAATCAGGCAAGCAGATAATTTTGCTTGTCACAGTGACTCAAGAGCAGTCAAATCTTACAGAATTTCACTTCACTGAGGCTTTTGTTCTTACCGTAAATCAACACTATGAGCAGACAGAGCCTTATGATATGCATTTATACCACCTATTTAATAAGGCACCTAAGTATGTATGAAATGCTTTAATGCTTTAAGGCTCTAAGCACACAAAATATCAGTTCCCAGAAATACTGTTTTTACTAAGTACATACTGAACAGATGGAGGTTTAAAGTAGCTTTTTGCTGTTTCATTTTTAAAGTATATGCAGATTTGAATATTAATTTTGATATGAAATCCATGTAGACAGGCATAGATTTCACTACAAGCCCCACCTGAATAAAGTCCCCAACCCCAGGCTGATATCCTAAGCGCTAGTTGGTTCAGCAACACCAAAAGATTTTCACACAGATTACCAGATAACAAAGTAACATAAGAACTACAGTTACCTGAGACAGGTATTGACTTTAGAACAGAAATGAATTTCTGAATGAGCTGTGAAAGAAATCTTCTCTCTCGATATGCTCTAAAATTGGACACATGACAACAGAATTAATATCTCTTAAATACACTAATACAAAGTTTGCTGCTTCAAAATTCATATAACGGTAGTAGGTCTCTTTGAAACACACCTAAACTGTTTAGATGATAACTCTTCTCTCTGCGCTCAGGCAGACAGATTAGCAGTCTACATTTTTAGGCACAGAAACTGATTAACAACCCATGCTTCTTACTGTGTCAAAGAGGAGTATGTCTCCTCCTACACCTTAGTGCATTGCAACACAAAGGCATTCAAACATTTAATTTTGGTGAGACAGACACAGATTTATTGAAATACTTGCATAAGCTATATGCCTAAGAGCTAAACATTTGCTAAAGGTCATGAAAAAAGTGAGTAGCTACATGAATATTCTTTTATGCTTTCATCCTATAGTTTTAAGATCACAAATTCACTGACCAAATAAAATATAAAGTTCTATAACAGTATTTTGCATAAAGACTACTGAAAAACAGAACAGCTTCCAGGAGGACACACATGATCAATCCTTATTTGCTACAGGTTTTCAAAAACCACCTTTTTCATTGAAACTATTAGTTTTAGCTGAAACACAAATTCATTAAGGAAAAAATGGCTTCTGTACATACTGCATTCTCGACTCTTCATCCATTTTTGCATCATTTTTCTTAATTAGATTCCAGAATTTTCTTAGTTTTGGTGTCTTTTTTAACTCTTGTTCCAGTCGATTCTGAAATGGTAAAATGTTATTCATTCGCTAAGGAACCTTGTTTTCATGAGATAAAAATACAGTCCAGTCTTTTTATTAAAAAAGAAAAAAATATATAACAAACTGAAATAAAGAGCTGTCTCTGGCTTTTCTCAGTAAGTATTACTGTAAAACAAAAATGTGATAATGCTAGACAGAGTCCAGCCGTGACTAGACGTCAGCTCCATTGCCTCCCTGTGACCTCATGGCCCTGTCTACGAATTACAGCTTGAAGAAGCTATAAACAACAAAGCTCAGTTTTACGAAAAATTACATTAAAAATATTATTACATGGAAATTTGCAACAAAAAAGAAAGAATTTAGCAAAGCACACAAAAATATAATTCCATAGCAATGCTACAAATATTATGAGTTCCTTAACAGTATTCCGTAAGAATTTACTTCACATGACTTGGATAATGCCCAGAAAACTGCTCTGCCAGTTAACAGTGTTATGCTTACAGGTTGTAGAGCCATCCACATTGGTAAGGAAATGAGCTGCTGCACCTGACCTCTGATCAAATCCACTTCCTGTTAGAAAGTTACAGATGAAGAAAAAATTTAAAACATTTTTATGTTTTCTGATATGCTTGTCTTACAAAATATACATCAATGTACATTACCATCTGACAAAAGTATTTATATTGCTCTATTAGATTTCACAATTTCCTAGCAGGAAATTATAAACTGCACTATAACCCTACCCAGTGACACCTCTGTATTTTAGGCTCTTTTCATGGAGTCTATCAGTTTTAAATACTTCACCGGGAGCCCCATCCATGCAAGTATTTTTAGCACAAAAGCTGCTGAGAACTGATGTTCCTTCTTCAGTCATTTCTTATTCTTGAACTCAGCTTTTCTACAGTGCTTTCTCTACTTGTTTTTAATTTATTCTTTCTCTCCTGAAGCCCTTAATTATCAAGTTTCTCTCACTTTTTCTACACTCTTTCCATTGTCTGAAATAAATAATTGTCTCCATGTCGGTTGAAATGTGCTCTCTCCAACTCTGCCTGTGATCTGGATCCACAAAGTTTCCCTTCCTTCCTGAACTACTGAAAAATTTCAATTATTATCTCAAGTATGTCTTCATGGACAAATACTCCATTCTCAGTATTCTGAAACTTCAAACTTCAGTGCTCTTTACTTAAAGCACTGCTGTGAGTATTCCATTCTGCCTCTCATGAAGAAGGGCAGCTTCCAATAACAATATGCTTTTACAGGCACATTTTCACCAGCTTCCCTTTCATGTTGCATTAGAAATGTGCTCTACAAGAAGGATTCTGTAGTCACCATCAAACTATTTAAAATGAAGATGCATTGTACCATCGCCACTACAGAAAAATACTATCTCAATAAACTATACACATAAAGTTCAAGATGGAAACTGGCTCCCAAAATCATTCCTAAATCCAAAATCAAGTAATACACTTTCTAAGTTGTTTTGTCTGAGAGACAATTTTGTTATTTGCGCAGACCCTGATTTTGAATAATACATCCCATGTGCAATGAGAGTAAGGAAAAAGCCCTGCAGCAAGAGAGGTTAGAGAGCACTGCTTCATATAACAAGTAATTGTAAATTGTTCTTCCTGCTTGCTACTTAGGATCTTTAACTCTGTTTTAACGACAGATTGAGAACACAAATTGGTCCCATGCTTTCTTAAAACTAACTCAGGAGAACTGCAGATAAAAATTGTATCTAAACCTGGTTTCAAAAGTGAAAAAAGCCTCACTATCTTTCTCAATAGTTGATGGAAATAATTTTTGTGCTATTTCCTAAGCAAACTAAAAAGAGCACAGTAGTAACTAATCTGGTTTAAATGTAAAGTACTTTCGAAATATAAATACATAAATTTTAACGTACCATTTTTAATACAAAAATTTATATTAAATCCTATATTTTAACTGTCTAACTGCCAACCCTCCAGTTTCAAGTCTCATCTATGACCTTGTGTCAAATAAAAGCAAACGTGATGAGAGAGATAAAGAGTCAAAACAGAGGGTAAAAGCCCTCTGATACTGTCTTTTCCTTTAACTGGAATTTTGCTTCATCTGCCTTTTAAGAAGAAATTGCTCAAACTAAACTGCCATTAACACAGAACAGCATAAACACACTGGAAATACTGACAGTTACTTTTAACATACCAAACTATTGAAGCAGTGATCAAGGAAAAGCAGCAGGACTGTCTGTTCATGCAGAGAGTACTCACTCTCATTTTCAACCAGCGATGCTTCCAGTATGCGTTTAAAAAAGAAAGGAAAGTGTTCTGGCCTTTTTTTGAACGTCTAGGAATAGAAGAGGAAGGTAATTTTGAGTCAGGTTGATACAAATAATTTCAATCTTCATTCACATAACATAGCTTAAGTTCTCTAAATCCATTTAAATCTATAAAAGAAGGGATTAGTTTTTCTCATTTTCATTTATTCTGACCAGGCAGCCCACGCAAAACTGACTAATGATATCCTCCTGACAAGGGATCCTGCCACTATTCCTTCTGCACAGTCTAACAGGTGATGCACAGGACAAACTAAACAAGAAGCACAGGTGAAGTGGTGTGGGAATGTTCACCTGGTCACGGCACGGAAATACTCTAAAATCCCCCAGCTGGAAGATAAGTGGTAGGTTTTGGCCAAAGCTATGGCAGCTCTAAGTGATCTGCAAAAAGTGAGCAGGTGAAAACCACCAGAGATTAATTATAGTCCTGGAACTTCCATTCTGCTACCTCAGCAGGAAAAAGAGAAACTAAATAATCACCAGGATAAAACAGCTCCTTTACAAGGGCAGTCATGTACCAAATAACAAATTTAACTAAGCTGCTTGGAACATAACATGCACCTGTCATTTTACATCTAGTACATATATGAGAAGAAAAGCACCCAGACATCATATGAGCAAGTTATTAATCCTTTGTGCTTTGCCAGCACTCAAGTAATGGCACACGTACTAAAGTAAGAGTGCTTCTGAAATAATACCTGCATAGAACGTATAACTAGGCTCACATTGTGAAACCTGGATTGTTTGTAGAAACTTTAAATAATTTCTAAACCTATTATTACCCCCAAAACAACCCAAAACAAAAAGCCCAAACAAAAAACCCAACCAAACAATATACACAAAAGAAGAGTAAGACATTATTCTACTATAAAGTAAAAAAGGTAGCAAACTGTGTTCACATGCTTTAAGCAAGACATTATTGGATAATACATTAGACTTCCAGTGGTGCCTTCTTACATATACAGACATATAAATCCTTTTTTTTCTTTCAGTATCAGAGCAAGAACTTCTCTGTAAATACCCAACCTTTGTCAAGTGCCAAAAAAGCAGATGCTGGTGATAATGTTTGGCATCTTACAGCAGAACCAAAGACTTCCACACCAGAAGGAATCAAGTAATTTTTCACTTGTCCATTCCTTTCTCCAAAAAAGAACACAAAGTTTAACACACCATATGAGATATTCCAGCTGAGGCACCATTTCCTTTTAACACTACAAGCTCTTCTACCTTCTGTCACTGTAAGTGAGCACACTGTAAAAGCTGCAACTTGCAGATCAAAGTCAATTCTAGCTGCAATTGAAATCAGTTACCTCCCACGCAGGGACATTCTCTCTGAACTTCTCATTCACCATACAGCAGATTGACATTAAATATGCCTTACTGGACACCTCTGGAGAATAATTCATCCATAGGTAATTTTCAAGGTACTGACTGTGAAGAGATAAAGAGTATTTCATTAGTTGCAGCCACCCACATAATCTGTCACTCATTTAAAAGAGCAGTTACCCACAAGGTTTTTTTTTTTCCTCCCTCTCCTGAAAGCCATCTTCACAGTTTGTGAATAGTTCCTCAAGTTACCTCTCATCTAGGTCACTGAAGCAAAACTTGTTAGACTCAGTAACTGCTACAAGAGGCAAATGAGTTTTTTTTCAGGAAGACACATTCACCAGTAGGTTTTCAAGTGCAAGAAGCAGCCACAGCTCCATACAACTTAGTAAAACAAATTCATGTTGATTTTCCAAAAGAATAAAAAAGAAAAAACTTCACTTGTCTAAAGAATGCCATATTCAGCATTTCCAAGCATAAGATGCAAAGGACAACTACCGTAAAACCGTATCTGTCTTACTAAATAACCTTTCTTGTAAAAATTTAGGAATCATCTAGACAGCTTTCATGCTTCTAATCATATAAAGGCAATAAAACAGTGCACGCTGTGCAACTAAAACAAAGCTTTGAATATTAAGGGAGTGGTTAAATGTTTTCAAGGTTAAAAAAAAATTGCTGGACACTGGAAAATTGCAGCTTCCCTGCAATGACTATTTCTTCTTTAACATTGTCCATTTCTCATAGAAGAAACTCTTGATACTAGATCTTAAGAAATGAGAGGCTATTTGGACTGTCTCTCTCCTTTAATTTCCTACACAAGACAGTTACACCTGAGCAGGCAATCTCTAAATCCAGTCTTGTACCCTGTGCTATTTTATCAACTACCATCAGAAAGTAGAAAGTTTTGTTTCTTCCTGAACAAGCTGCTCATCCGTTCCTTCCTCTCAATGCTGCTCTAACAGTCATTTAGACCCTTATGAGACAGCTCAGTTTTACCTATTTATTTTTTCCAGCTAACTCTCATGATGTCTGACAGTAAGGTAATTCCATAGTTTCAGAAAAGACAAGGGCCAGAGACAGTGGTGCAAAAAGGCCATGAGAACTTGTACGTAACCAGGAGCTAAAGGCTCAGTTACAGAGAAGGATTTACCCTTTCTGGGGACTCAGTCAGAATGCACAGCTTCAGATGGGGCTGAGACAAATTCATAAGCATACACAAGATGAAACACATACTGCTTCCCAAGAGCTTGGATTTGCCAATGGAAAGGGAAACATCCACCAAAAACCCACAGAACTCCACAGAACACTTCACCTAGGAGTTCCAATAGACTTCAATATGTTTTAACAAAAATACTATGATGCCCCCAAGCGAGATAAACATACACGAGCAAGAATGAAGGACAGGAAAATTTTACAAGGGTAAAGACAGAAGAGCTTAACAGACGAAGTGGGGAAAGGGTGGGGAACTGCAAAGAAAGGAGAGGAAATTATTTACAGGACAAATGGCAGTGGCTATAGACCAGGAAGTATTACAGTTACATTAGAGGCTGATGACATTAAGAATGTTCACAGAAAGGATAAAACCTCTAACTCTGTGCTACTGCTGACATACAGATTCCAGAAGTCCATTGCATGCCATTCGTTAGTGTCAAACCCTAAACCATAATTTACATTTTCTCTTCTGCGCTTTTTCTAATTAAGATGCAGAAAACCAAGGGAAGTTTGCCCTTTTGTAGTTACTGGTACTAACTTATGGAGTTAAGCCTTTTTGAAACAGAGAATCTACCTCAAATAAAAAAAAAACATCTCATTGTATTTCTTCTTAAGATTTAAGAGACAAAAGAGCCAAACAGAACACAAAATACTGTGCTTTTAAATAAGTACATATTGCAAATATTTATTTTACGTCATTTTAGACATACTCTAAGTTCTCCCAAGAAAGTCAGAAGCAGTTGTAAACTACTGTTTAAACAGATTTCCACTTCTTTTCAAGAGAAGAAAATGTTAATGATGCTGCTGCTGCAGCACAATTCATGCTTAACCTCATAGTAAGAGACTTAATCCAAAAACTTCTCTGATTTCAGTGAGTTCTGATTTAAGGCTTAATAACACATTCCAAATTACAGACCCATGTTTTTCCCTTATTTCATTAATACTCTCTTTCTCAGTGCTCCACTTACACTAGAAATTGAGAATCATAAAACAAGACACTCTAAGACGTTACTTACACTTACGGAATTATTTCCTCTTTAAATGAACTTAAATGAACTTAACTTTCCTCAGTACACAATTCAAGGCCTTAGGAAGTATGAGTACACTTCCTTCACACTGTCTTACTGCCCTGCATTTGCTTCTCATCTTTACAGGTTCCTATAAACAAGTAACTCCAAATTTCCCTCCCATTAGCTTACCTGAATTCAAGAAGCATTATCTTTCTAATCGCAAACCTAAAAAGGAGAAAGTAATCAATTAACACAGTAAAGAATGCCTCCCACACACAGCTGCATGGAAAATGGCTATATTTTCCCTTATTTCATTATATAAGGAAACTTGTAGAAACACTCAGGAATTATATCTGTCCTGGCATTTCCAGGCAATAGCAACTACTTGAATGCAGAAGCAACTGCTTCAACACTGCGGAAGCTAAAGTTCATAAAGGTTCACTAAGCAATTAAATTCACATTTTAAAGAAATTCATGTAGATCTTTTAAATATGAAGACACCACTTCCAATAACCTTAAAGATACAACCTGCTAGCAGCTCAGAGTGTCTCCTGGAAAACTACGATTATATATTTAATCTGTTCATAATAGTATTTTTTCTTAGTGATTGGAAATGGAAGTTTGCTTTGATTCCATATGACAAATTCTTAGATTGCTTTCATACAAGAATAATACAGAGAATTCTCTGCAGAGCTCGATCTTTCCCAAAATGCTCCAGCTACAGTTATAACTCCTTTCTGTACACAGAGCTGCAGAACGCAATCTATCTTGGATTCTGTCTCTCCCATCTAACAGTACAATCCACTGAAACTAGACTTTCCCTTCATGAACCCGGGAACAGCAGCCAGAACAGAGAGAGAACAGAGAAGAAAGCTAGAGGCAGTGCACTCCTCAAGTTTTTTTCCTTTACATTCCTTAGCGACAAAAGAAGGATCAGACTTCTATAACCATCACAACAAAACCAACATCGAAGACAACAGACTACCAGGTAAAGGAACGGAACAATATTAAGTCCAACCATCACATTTAAGGTTTATGGGCTTAGGAACTCTCTTGTTACCACATTCAGACTTTGAAATACCATAATGATTAAACTACTCAAATGCACTTGAGTAATTTTAATCCTCTTTCAACATACAGAGTTTTAAAGTATTCTATCAAACAATAGAAACAACTCCAATATGGATAATGTTGGAGTGGTGGTAAATAAGAGAAAGCAACTGCTGTACTTACTTCGACCTGACAATTTCTTTTGTATATACATCTTCAATGACCTATGGAAAAAAATTTTAAGAGAATTTTATATACCCACTAAAGCAATTCAAAATGCATTAAGACATCTTACCTGAATTAGGTACTCTCTGCTTACTGCTATTAAAATACATTCAATAAGTTTTTCCAACAAGAATAAAAGAATCTGCAGTATCAGTTGCAATAGACACACTTTGACATCGCTTGACACAGAAATGCAGTTCAGCTGTCTACGTAGATCGTAATTCTAACAACCACAGACAAATTCTATTAGAAATACCACAAAAAGACTGAGTAAAGGGAGGCTAAACAGGGAGATTTAGGCAAACCTCCACAAGGAAAAGAAACTTAACATTTAAGTACCCTGCAGTACACAAAACCAAACACACCATGCCAAATTTTAAACATTCAAAATACACATATTCACCAGAATGGCAATAAAGTTGTCTGATGGAAGCTCACCAAAGAAGCCTTTAGAAAGAACACAGTTCAGTAATACCTGCATCTTTCATCCTTGTTTGACTTCTAAAAGTAGAACCCCCTCAAACATCTTTTGACTTCAAAGGAGATGCTCAAAAGTCTTTTGCCGTCATAAATTCTTGGCCAAAATAAACTGAACATATAGCATACAAAATAACTGCATGCTGCAGCACACCCTCCTAACAGTACCTACATTTATAAACTGTAAATACATAATAAATTACAGTGTCTCAATCAACTGTTGACCTTCCAAGCAGTCTCCTATACTCTCATAAAACATAAACAACACTGAACATTTGCACATCAGGGAACAGTTGATCCTCGTTCTTCTACACCCCAACAAAATTCCAGTAGAAGTAATTACCTTTACATCAAAAGACAATGTTTTCTTCACATGTGGAGCCCAATATTTATTTGCTAACTGCACAAGGAAAAAAAAAAAGAAAGGGTAAATACATATATTTTCATGTTAATGATATAATATCTGTACACATGTAACATATCCCATCCCCAAACTTTATTTCACTAGTATCTTGCTTAATTTCAGCTTATACTAACTACAAGTAACAAAATTATGTTTTCTAACAGCAATGCTTATCAACCATTTAAGGGTTTTATGCCCAAACCTCTTTCAACAGGAATGTGATTTTCTGGAAAAGCTTCAGATGCACAGACCGCTATCTAATGAACATTTTCTATTCTGAAGTTACATCTAACAAATCCATCGAAAATAAACCATGATGTTTCAGCAACTGCAAATCCCAAATGGCAAGTGATTATGCTTCCTTGAGGAATCTGACACGTAACTAGAGACTACACGTAAAAGTCCAGCATTTTAAGGCTCTTTGCTGCAGCCGCCACTTCACCAATACTCCTGAGCAATGATGACAAGAGCTACCTATGCAACTTTATTCAAGCTTCTTTATGCTCCGGAAAAGGAAGGAGAGTAGATTTCCAAGGGGAAAAAAAAAAAAAAAAAAAAAAAAAAAGAGGTTTTGAAAAAACACTTTAAAAATTTTACACAANTTGTAGAAGACCGTTTAAAACTTTCACCAACAAGGAACTGTCGGCAGCTTTTCATATGTTAAAACATGCCGTATAGCGGCGCAAAGTGTATTGCGCTGATGCGCTTGGTAGCGCTGCTTTGTAAATCCCGCTGCTCTGGAAGCGCGGGGGGAAACACCCTCTGGTCCATGACACAGGCGTACCGCTCTGCAATTACGACCAAACAAGACCCTTTTCCCCATCGCCCACGGCCCAGGAAGGCTATTTAAACACCGAGACGCCGCCGCCGCCGGAATGTCCCTTCGAGCCCCGGCTGCGGCCGCGGGCGAGGCGNCCCGCCGCTCCTCCGGTGCCGCTGCACATCTCTCCCTGCCCCGCCGCTGCCGCCGGCCGGAGTTCAGGAGTCGGTGTTGGAAGGCCGCGGGAAAAGGTGGCAGAGGCTGTCAGCGGACGGGGTTGCTGCCACACTCAGCCTTCCGACGCTCAGTGAATCCGCTTAGGGCGACTCCTGTTTTATGTTGTCACTTAGAGCACAGCTTTCTGCCCGTCTAACGTGGGAAAAACACACTCTTTGTAACATGACAAAAATGCCACCGAGATTGGAGCGTGGGTGAGCGCTCCGTCCGATCCACAGGCTCGTAATTAAGGCCATTTACTTAACAGTTGGACTAGATGATCCTTATATGGGGCTCTCTCCAACTCAGAATACTCTGTGAATCCCTTGAAATGTGTGGAGGAAAGGCAAAGGTGCAAGGGAAA
>VZTG01004479.1:3167401-3210914 GCA_013397845.1 Melanocharis versteri
ACGTACTCCGCGTTGATCTGCGACACCGTGGGCGCCACGATCTTCTTCGGCGGGGCCGAGGACGCCGCCGTGGCCGTGGCCGCCGCCATGGTGCCGCCGCCGGAGCCGCCCGGCACAGGCCTGGGGAGGGATCTCCGGGCCGGGAGCAGCNCCTTGAAATGTGTGGAGGAAAGGCAAAGGTGCAAGGGAAAAATTGCACGCTCAAGGAGGTCGATAGTTTGGTAATGGTTTAGAATGGTTTGCAATTAACTTACTCTATTTGGTAAACAGATTAATTAAGGAGGAAATTAACAGACTCCCCGGGGAAGTTACTGTGCTTTGTTTCTGGGCTCATTATCCAGCACCTGCCACTTGAGTACTTGAAACTTTCAGGCAGGTCCCATTGAAGTCTGTTTGAATATGACCTCCTTTGTTTTGATATCAAGGTGATCTCCATTTCATTTCTTCAAGCAGAGGTTAAACTAAATATTCTTTTTGAAGTTGAATTGGAATGTACAATGGGAATGGGAAAAGTAATGACAGTACCTTGAATAGGATCAGACAATGGCTGCATTCAAATTAATATGCCTAGTGCATGCCTTTACTTTGGAAGATCCAGAAAGATGAAAACTAGTAAAAGGAGAAAGTTACGAAAATACAAGTAGCAAATTTTGTAAATAATGAGGATTGAAACTGAAGCTATAAAACAGTGATAAAAAAAGGACAAAGGTATGTAAGTTCATTACCTATAAATATAGCCTGAAAATAGGAAAGCTTCTGAACTGGCTTTCAGATGGAAGCCAGAAGTTTGATTTGTGTTAAGATGGAACAATTAGGAGAGGCAAATGCATCTTGGACTTAGTAAATTTTTTAAAATATTTATAAATTTTCTAGAACAGCCTTGCAAGGCTAACTTAAATCTTCTGCTTATGCTGGATCATCAGGTCTGTGTCACAACCCACAAATTTCCATATGTTATCAAAGCTATGAAACCTCAAGGAAGAATCCACATTTACCTAACTTTTGGTATTTGGGTGTCTCAGTGAGGAGGTCAGTTATCTTCAATCTCACTACAGTCAATGAGGCAGCACAGGTCCTTCCAAAGGGCAAATCAGAACTAATCTGGGTGCTCTCATTCTCTGAAGGAGCTTCTCATATCAGAAACTAATATTAGATGCCTAATGTTAGGCAACATGATTACATCCCCCAGTGAAAATGTCAAATAAAGTGACAAAGATCCCTTACCTATAAATAATATATTAAATTTTTCTCTATACAGGGTGTTGTTTATTTAGAGAGTGCTGGGACAGTAGGACTACAAATGAGTAGCAAAAGTATAAATTAGTGCTTTGGAAAAATACATTGCTTTCATCCTCAAGAGCAGGGGAACCTTTAAAGAATTGTGGTGAGACCAAGCATAATGACACCCAGCGTTGTACCTTTGTCCCCATCTGCGAATCTCACCCCAGCTCACAACTGTCTTTTAAGACTGGTCTCTTGAATTCCTATGCTCAGTTTCCCCCAGAGTGGAGGCACATCTGACACTTTCCACTCCAAACTCCTTTGTAATTGAGGAGGAATAAAACCCTGTACCCCATCATCCCAGCACCTTCTGTGAAGTTCTCCATCTTTCTATACTCATTGGCTTAACATGTCAAGAAAATCAAATATTCCTTTCAAAAACCTGTTAATTCATTCATGAAGACATGTATTATTTAAAAGTCACATATTTGAGTAGATGCAGTTTTCAAGACTATTATTCATTTCTAGGCTGCATACAGTCCTGGTCAATTTATATTCTATGCTGCTTTCTTGCTTAATTAGTTCTTCTTGTTTTGGATGCTTTCCCTTCTATATTATTGTAACCAGGAAAAATATGCTTTTCTCCTTTTCTTTGTAAACTGTGTAAGCCAAGGTCATCAGTA
Organism: Melanocharis versteri; assembly: GCA_013397845.1. Taxonomy (NCBI): domain Eukaryota; kingdom Metazoa; phylum Chordata; class Aves; order Passeriformes; family Melanocharitidae; genus Melanocharis; species Melanocharis versteri. The sequence continues at coordinate 3,169,306 of VZTG01004479.1, forward strand.
AGCTGGCCGTTGCTTTTATTTCAATTATACTCTCCTGAGCACAGTTCCACCTGAACAGGAAGTACCTAGTGATAATCAGCAGGGGTTGAGTCTATGTTCTCTATTTTCTACCTTTTAGATTATTTTAGATTCTACCTAGGGTCACAGAAAATATTAATTCATAGCAATGAAAAATCCGGGGAATTCATAGATAAAGATTTCCAGCATTAATTGATTCTGTTTGTTACTCTTTTAGGGTCATCAGTGAGACATGATTAGTGAAACTAAATTCAGCAGTGCCATAGTTCTAATATAAACACTGNGCTGCATTCAAATTAATATGCCTAGTGCATGCCTTTACTTTGGAAGATCCAGAAAGATGAAAACTAGTAAAAGGAGAAAGTTACGAAAATACAAGTAGCAAATTTTGTAAATAATGAGGATTGAAACTGAAGCTATAAAACAGTGATAAAAAAAGGACAAAGGTATGTAAGTTCATTACCTATAAATATAGCCTGAAAATAGGAAAGCTTCTGAACTGGCTTTCAGATGGAAGCCAGAAGTTTGATTTGTGTTAAGATGGAACAATTAGGAGAGGCAAATGCATCTTGGACTTAGTAAATTTTTTAAAATATTTATAAATTTTCTAGAACAGCCTTGCAAGGCTAACTTAAATCTTCTGCTTATGCTGGATCATCAGGTCTGTGTCACAACCCACAAATTTCCATATGTTATCAAAGCTATGAAACCTCAAGGAAGAATCCACATTTACCTAACTTTTGGTATTTGGGTGTCTCAGTGAGGAGGTCAGTTATCTTCAATCTCACTACAGTCAATGAGGCAGCACAGGTCCTTCCAAAGGGCAAATCAGAACTAATCTGGGTGCTCTCATTCTCTGAAGGAGCTTCTCATATCAGAAACTAATATTAGATGCCTAATGTTAGGCAACATGATTACATCCCCCAGTGAAAATGTCAAATAAAGTGACAAAGATCCCTTACCTATAAATAATATATTAAATTTTTCTCTATACAGGGTGTTGTTTATTTAGAGAGTGCTGGGACAGTAGGACTACAAATGAGTAGCAAAAGTATAAATTAGTGCTTTGGAAAAATACATTGCTTTCATCCTCAAGAGCAGGGGAACCTTTAAAGAATTGTGGTGAGACCAAGCATAATGACACCCAGCGTTGTACCTTTGTCCCCATCTGCGAATCTCACCCCAGCTCACAACTGTCTTTTAAGACTGGTCTCTTGAATTCCTATGCTCAGTTTCCCCCAGAGTGGAGGCACATCTGACACTTTCCACTCCAAACTCCTTTGTAATTGAGGAGGAATAAAACCCTGTACCCCATCATCCCAGCACCTTCTGTGAAGTTCTCCATCTTTCTATACTCATTGGCTTAACATGTCAAGAAAATCAAATATTCCTTTCAAAAACCTGTTAATTCATTCATGAAGACATGTATTATTTAAAAGTCACATATTTGAGTAGATGCAGTTTTCAAGACTATTATTCATTTCTAGGCTGCATACAGTCCTGGTCAATTTATATTCTATGCTGCTTTCTTGCTTAATTAGTTCTTCTTGTTTTGGATGCTTTCCCTTCTATATTATTGTAACCAGGAAAAATATGCTTTTCTCCTTTTCTTTGTAAACTGTGTAAGCCAAGGTCATCAGTAAGCTGGCCGTTGCTTTTATTTCAATTATACTCTCCTGAGCACAGTTCCACCTGAACAGGAAGTACCTAGTGATAATCAGCAGGGGTTGAGTCTATGTTCTCTATTTTCTACCTTTTAGATTATTTTAGATTCTACCTAGGGTCACAGAAAATATTAATTCATAGCAATGAAAAATCCGGGGAATTCATAGATAAAGATTTCCAGCATTAATTGATTCTGTTTGTTACTCTTTTAGGGTCATCAGTGAGACATGATTAGTGAAACTAAATTCAGCAGTGCCATAGTTCTAATATAAACACTGTCTCACTATTAACTGTTTCTCTTTCACACAGACATTTAGCCTTCAGCTTCTTAGACTGCACTGAGATGCACACTCTGTATGGATACCATCTTGCACCTCTGTAAACTCTGGTGGGAAAGTTTTGTTCCAAAGCAGGTAAAAAATACCAGCACTGTACTCAGGGTGCAAAATGGCATTATCTTACCCATTCTAGTCATCAGATTCCTTCAAAATTATGAACAGGCATCTTGTCAGGTGGACAGCTGACTTGTTCTCCTCCAAGAAAGCATTGTGCTGGGACAGATGATTCCCCATGTGCTTCATCCTGGTCACTGCAGCACACCAGCAGTCACTATTCCTTGCTCTTTGATCTGGAATGATGGGGTGGCTGCTATCACAACTCTACTGTCACCTGCCCAGGTGACCAGGGGAGCAGAACAAACGTTCCCCTGACGTAAGATGGAATTGAAGATACCAAAACCTTCTTCCCAGAGTGGAGAGTCTGTTCCCTCATAGCTGAGGGCATGCTAACACCACTGTCATAAAACAGGAAAGCAGCTCAGTGACAGACAGCATTGTTGTACTGCCTCATGCTCTCCCACCCAGGTGTTGTTTTACAGCTGGTCCATCTGTACAATTTCAAGCTAGGTATAAAGTTCCTGTGCGTGACCAAGGCTGTTGAGTCTTTGGCCTCAGCTGCTTCTTGGTAGGGATACTGGGGCCTGATAGACAGAGACACTTCTTCCTTCCCAAATCATTGACTGTGGCTGTACTTCCCCTTTCAACAGTGTTTTTTTCTCCTTTCTGCATGTACTGAACACCCTTAGTGCTTCTTGGCCCTCGTGTTCCATAACACAGAGGCCAAGGGCAATGTACGTTCCCTTTTTGAAAGCGAGCCGTGATTGTTCTCACAGCCATGTTCTCTATGCGGAAAGTCAAAACCAGCTAGGTTTTGATGGCTGAATTGTGCTTTCTCTGTGCACAACTTACAAATATTGAAGTTGTCCAGGTGGTTTTTAATAGAACTGTGCTTCTCAGGATGGAGGTTGAAATATCTAGGGTGCATCTCACTGCTATATGGGAATGTGTTATCTGGCCTAATATCATTGCATTATACTACATGTGTACACCTAGCTTTGGGGAGGTACCTAACTGCATGCTGCACACCTTAATTTACGGCAGATGAATCTCAGCCTGAGTGACACGAAGCCATATGTTGGGTAGGCTTTCTGTGAAGCAAGCCTGTAAAGCTTAGGAGAATGCAACACTTTAAATTCAGTTTTTATCTTAGTTTATTGACTTTTGCCCATACACATGAGATTTTTCAAAAGGCATCCCTCTGAAAAGCTCTGAAACCGAAATCTCTACATATGAGAATTTCAAGTGTCATCGTGTATATATACCAACTTGCACATAAAGCCTTTCTTCTAACCAAAGGAGGAAAGTGACTATGAATATGCAATATTTTGAAATATTTCTTGCAAAGTTATATGAAATAAGTTTTTGAAAGGGATGAGGGGATGAATGGCATATAAATAGACTAATATGTACATTAAGCAAAGAAGATCTGAAATCTCTGTGTCTCTTACCTGTTGGAATTATCGAAGAAATATATTGATTTAAACCCGCGTTCAGGTAAATAAAATGTGGAAAAGCTTCTCAAAAATATTAGAGGAATCCTTTAACATGTTAAAAGCTTAGGCACAATGACAGGGGGTTATTGCTTTGGTTATAGCTCATCCTTCATGGCAGTTAAAATTCATATAAACTAAATGTTCAGTCTGTTCATTAAAGCTTTAATTCAATCATGTCACATTGGTTTTACTATTTTATTTATGTGCATTCTTCTAGTCCAAGACTTTTGTCACTGTGTTCATCTCATTAAATATGTGTACTTCCACTCAGTAAATATGGGTACTTTCAAAAATGATGCCTCAGTTTAGTAACAGATGCTTCTTAAAATATTTAGAATTTTAAAGTGTAAAGAAGCCATCAGTAGCATTCTGATTTGTGTATAAATATTTATTTAGCACACATTCTGGCCAATGTACTGCCCTTGATTTTTGTGCAAAACTTACAGTAACTTCAATGGATATTCTGAGCTCATGACTAGAGGAAAATATGGTTAATTCAGCAACCCAGCTGCTTTTATATCCCAGAATAGCAAGCAGTGCCTCTAGTGAAGGAGATGGTGAAATAGGAGACTTTGTGTCATTCTTAGCTTTCTGTTGCTGGGCTCACATTTGGGTAACAGCTCAAGTTAGACCAGACTTTGGACTATTCTAATTCTCTTCAGAGACTTTTAGCTAGGTTCCTGCCAACTGAGGCAGAACAGTGGTAAGAAGTTGAGATCCATGGTCAGAAAAAGCTCTAGCAATATTTGCTAAAAATCCCGCGAGAGGCTTTTATGTGATGAAGCTTCTATATGGAAAAAATTAATACGAAATAAATCTGTTTGATGAAGGAATTTCATCACTGAAATGAGAATTTAAGGCAAATAATTTCCTTTCATCTAGTGCTGGCATGAAAAGTGCTATAGAAATTTGGTTCTATTTGCAGCATCATTGTAAAAGTACATTCTTGATCACATCTCTTTTCTCAGAATAAAAAAAGAAAATACAGATTGCAGACAAATCTGTAACGTATCTAATATGCAGCATAAAACTCAATTGAGACAGCAATTCTAAGATGCTGAGAGCTAGCTCCAGTCTCCTAAAGCTTTCATCCTTGCTTTTCTCTGTGTTTTCTAGGTTTTTGGTAGACATTTCCATTAGCATGTCAGGATTTTAAAGGAGTATAAAATGGCAATAAAACAGAATACCTACTAAAAAGAGCAAATTCACACCAGTGTAATACCAAAAAATGATGTTTTCACTTTTAATAATTCCTTTTACTGAAAAAACCCTTCTACTGTAATATAAATGACAATATTACTCAACAGCTTATTTCCAAATAGACATTTTTCCTCTGCTAATTGCATTAGCATCAGAGAACATTATTCAACACCTGAGGGAATTCCTCCAGAGCTATTCTCACCACCCAAGCACCTGCTATTTTCTAGACCCAGAGTATAAAATACAAGATATAGTACACTACAGCAAACAAGGTTGCCAAGATACTGATCCAAGATTGCTCTCAGTGTCATGAAAAAATCTTAACCTGTTTTGGTCTTAAAAATTATCCTCAAATTGGCTGCTACACTTGAGGCGTCTAGATAGCTTAGCAGATTTCTACTTCATTTAGTAGGAGTTTATTGTCACTGAAAGGAATCTCTCTGCTCTGCTGTGTTTTCAGGATCATCTTAGAAACAAAATAAACTAGAAGTTGAGGAAATCATCTGATTTTCTGTAGCTCAGCAAGCTACTTTTGCAAACACATATGAGGGATTAAAATTAATACTCAAAAAAATGCACAGATAAAATAATGCCACTTTGCATCCAGATAGTGTTTTCCTTTATGTCAACAGGATTCGAGTGCAGTGCATTAGCATGCAAAGGGGAGACACCCTGCATAGCTGGCTTCTTTAGTTTAGGAACAGTCTTTTACTATTTGAAATAGCAGTGGCCACGTAATTCTGTTTCCCCTTCTTCACAATGCAGCAAGGCCCATTCCAGTGCCACAGGCAAAGCTGGACAGTCACCACATCCATGTGCTCCTACTACCCTACACACCCAGATAACTGAGTGGAGAATGACAGGCCACGGTCTACATCGTCACCACTCAGCTTCTCCCATCTTCCTGCACTCGCATCCTCAGGCACTATTTTACACGCCATGGCAGCTCACATGCAACAGCCAGCTCCATGACTCTTGGACTAGAACTCACAGATGGGCTTTCACACATCCATACAGATCGGCACCGGGGACACTGGAAGGATTCCAGTGAAGAGGAAAAATTTCACCCACACAGCCAAATCATCTCAAGTGTATAACAGTCAAGCCACACATTAGGATATCCTGGGAGCAGTCAGGAACTGGAATGGCAGAGAACAGAAGTAAAACAGCATTCAGAGATCCATGATAACTTTGGATAGACATAATGACACTTTCATGTTAGAACAATAGTTTCTGAACAAGGAGATATCAGTTCATTTGTGAGTGATTTTGTTGTCATAAGACTGATTTCTCCTTCACTTGCATGGACTTTGAAGAGTGACTTTTTTAACAGATGCTAAAAAAAAATGTTGTTTAAAAGCTGCTTGACAAAACTAGTCATTATATGAAGAAATACAACTTATTTGCTTAACCTGGAGAAAGAACATTATAGGAGAGCATAGAAAAGTCACTTCTGTAATTTCAATTTTCCTTATGATAACTGCCTCTCAGACACATCTCATCCACAGCCATCAGACCATAAAACCAGGCTATTAAGTTAAAACTTACACTTTAAAAATCCACAAAACCTTGTGCTAGGAATATGAACCATTACCACTTTAGTTATTTAGGAGGTCTGGGCATTTTCAACATCATTACAAGGGGCCATTAGATGGACCCAATCCATAGTCTTTATTGATTTAAGAGTCATCCAACTGTACTTAGATAAGTGTTACTCAAATGAGCTACTATTGAGAGCTTATGACTTTCGGAGTTTTACATTTATACTAGGAGGCAGCCAGGAAAACTAAACATTAGATCCAGCATCTCAGTTTGAAGCCTAAGGTATCGTTAACTTCAGTTACGTTTCTTTTGTGTCTATCTCCTGTTTGCCTCACTCATTTTTCTTGTTGGCTCTGGGTGTGTGAGAGCAGACCACAGCCAAGTGAGAAACCCAGGACACAGTGAAAAGCAGTTACAGTGATTAAACAGTTTTTCTGTGCTTTATTATTGCTTTGTTTCCCTTTTGAATTTTTCTGTAGACATATATAGGAATACTTACATATGTACGTTTTGACTTTCTGCAAACCTTGTGTGGGGTACAGCTGCCACCCACCCACACACCTCGGGCCACACTGTGATCTCAGAAATGTTCCACGGGCCTCGCCCTCGACAAACAGCACTGGGGCTGAGCTACTCTGGAACTTATCAAAAACACTGTCTCTTCCCAAGGAACTTAGGTTGTCTAACAAGCTCCTGTTTTTTTAACGAACAGCCTTGGAAACTTATTTTTCTTGCCTGCATAACAACACAAGTGGAATAATTTTTTGTTACCAAACTTTCAAAGAAAGTTACGGAGCCGAATTGCATCCAGGATGGAAAATTACTGCGACTAAAGGCAACTCTCTCCCAATCTTATAAACAGTGATCCTAAGTAAGACCCTTAGAGCTCTCCTTAACCACAGTGGGCTTCAACCAGCACTCGCCCTCTGAGTGGGATGGCTCTCAGCTGCTGAACTCTCAAGCTTGCTATACTCTGAGGACTGCACTGAACACCACGGCCAGAGCCTGGGCTGATACCCCCACAGGCTCACCCCTTTGCCCATTGAGAAGATGCAATGGCATCTGACATGAGAACTTCACTGAACTTGAGAGAAGTTTTTCACAGTATACACCTTGGACATACTCCTTTAGGTCTGTGCGTGTGCGAGTATGAATATACTACAGCAAATATACTATCAATGTTGCCCTTTGGATTCTTAAGTATGTTAAATTTGTGAGTTAGGCCTGTGCGTTACTGTAGTGCTATAAAAATCCTACAGAATCTTTGGGAAATTGCTTAAATTAAGTGCTGTTAAGTGCTGTTACTTTAGGCCTGAACTGTTGGTCAAATCTGGGGCTAAGTCTGGCAAGAGGCTCCCCTCAATCTTGTGACTCAATAGGAGGATCCCATTATCTCTTTTATCCTTACCCTTTTTCCATCACCAGCCTCCACACAGATCATTTTAGGTTGATTTTAGTTATAGATTGATTTATTTTAGATTTTAGTTTGATTTTTGTCTGTGTGCTTTAACCATCTAATGAGTAGTAGAGTGAATGTTGCCAACAAACTTTCTTGTGCTTTCACTTTTACGTTAAACCTGATTTTGACAATACCTTTGCCAGTGATTCTTTGAGCCACCTAAAACACTCCTTTGTGACACATTGCAATGACAGTGCGGCATAAACATTTTAAAGGTATCCATAGCCACATCTCCTAGACAGAAAATTGATGATGTCATCAGTTAGTACTGCAGTTGCATTATTTGTCTTCAAAAAATCTTTTACCTTTTTTCTGCTTGTTTTAAAATATTTGACCCTTCTTCTATTCCACGCAGAACAACCTCAGTGCTAAACCCATGCTGTTGGAGAAGTTCTCCTCAGCAGGAGCCCATTGTTAACACAGGAGGACTCACTGTTTTCCTCTGTAGAACAAGCTTTAGCTCTGCACAGTCTCAAAAAAATCCACTACTTCAGTACTATCAGATTATTAGTATTAGCCATCAGTTCATTCTAACAAAACCACAAGCAATGTTTCTGCCACCAAAGATACTTAAAAGATTGGTGTCTCGAACTTGCCTTGAAGAATTATGGAAGATGACTGACATACTAATGAACAACAAGAAGTGTTATTGTGAACACAGAGAAAAGTGTTCTAGCTCAAATTCTCAAAGATACTTGGAGAATTTTACTGTTAACTGCAAAAGACACAGGATTTCAACCTCGGGTTTTTTCTCTCCTGACTCTTAGAAACCATTAACCCCTTTCGAGCTAGTTTATGGAATAACCCCCAAAAAATCATGAATTTATACTGACACAAAACTTTTTATGAAGGGATGGAGAGCCAGACAGACATAGTGACTTTGAAATCCAAGCCCAAAGATTTCATTACTTTCCAAATTAATCAGACAGTAACACTTCCTGCAAATGTCTATTTATCCCTCAAAAATATCTTTTTGTATTACCTTCCCTTCATTTTTTACTTAAAATGGTATTTTCCAGACATGAAAGTTTTGTGTTCTCTAAACATTACTCTCAGAGCATTTTTAAATGACTGTAACTCCTTAGGAAGGTGTTATTATCTTTAAATGTATTTATATTTTATAACAAAAAATATCTGAAACTACACCTATTGTTCTAACACACAAAGTTATTTTGATATGCAGTCTTTTCTACATAATGAATGTTAGGTAGTTTCAAAACTCTGGTTTGCACATAAAGCACACACTGAAAGTACAATATAAATAAAATAGTTTATTACAAGTATTTCAAAAGAGCTCTACAATATGCTTTCAAAACATTTTATACAGCATTTTGTCTTTCAATATGAAACAATTCACATAGGGAGAAAAAAATCTCAATATATAATTATTATTAATATACTGAATTTGTCTGTCATACAAAACGCATAGTAATTACAGACTGTTTCCAAGTATTTTTCCTGGTTTTATTCTTGCTGAAAATGGAAAAGAATAACATATATGAAAATAAAATTCCTTTTACCCTTCATATTCACCAAGTACCACAAAGTTCATGCCACTTCAAAAATAAAAAAAAAATCAAACCCATTTTACTTAAATAAATATGTATCTATTTAAATACTGAAAACAATGTCATGTATCTTACATATATGTTAATTTAGAAATAGGATTAAGAACTTCAGGTTTCAACTATTCAAAAGTTGCATAACAAAGAAAGTATCCCAAAAGGTAGTTTTTTCAAAGGAAAAAAAGAAGAAACAAACTTCATTCTTGTTCATACTATATGAAGCTGCACTGCACTTGCACTTCTTGCCAGCCCCATTGGCATAATGGACAAAACCATCTACTTACCAGAAAGTATAACTACAGATTCTATTAATACAAAATCAGAATTACTTAATTTCAGCTAAAAGTAATTTTCAGTCTCTTATATTTAATGTAATGAGAACACGACTTCCTGACAAAACTGCTCATCTGAGTTATTATCACATCTTAGAGAACATTTCTTTTACTGGTTCACTATGTATGCTAGAAGGAAAGGAGACTGAACAGACAGTAAGCCCATTTGTAACCTTAATGATAATTTCTTGTCTTCTTTTCTAACAGAAAAATAGTTCAGTAGAGTATGAATTGGCCAAAAATGCTAGAGAAGGCAAGGGATTTACAAGGAGGTGGAGTTAATGAAGTGGTGAAATGGATGAATTGATTTTAAATCCTAATATTATAGCATTGTCTCCTTGGATTTTATATAAAAAGGGAAATGATCTAATTCCTCATCTATAGCTCTCCAAGAACATAAAGTGTAAATAACAAAGAAGTTATTTTTTTCTATCCTATAGAAAACAGAATGTTCTATAGCGCCACATCAACATTCTTCTCATTGAACTTTCTCCCCCTTTTCTGCTGTTTTTTTTTTGTGTCTATTATCTAAAAATAACCATTTTTTAAAAAGTATGGGATAAATACAGCAAGTGTCCTTTGCTTGCAACATGTGGGGAGCCAGAAGAAACTAAAAGGACCTTTTTTTCCATATTCTCAAAATTACCCTTTTGTCTTTACTTTTCTTATACTTATCACAGAACATAAAATACTATATGGGAAAACATAACACTTCTAAATTATCTTATTCATGGAACACTGCAGATTGCTGCAACACTATTGATACAATATGAATGTGCATTTATAAATTAATTTAGCCAACGGGAATGCAGAGTGCGGATTTGTTGCATTTTTTAAAAAATATCTCAACATTAATATCTCACAAATTATATCAAGTAGACAGTTCTAAAGACAGTAAATTAACTTCACCACGTCATTTCTGTAATAGAAAATATAATCCCCTTCAGTTAATTGTTTGGCCTAATATAAGTCTTCTATAATTATGCAACCAAAAAATTTAAAAATATTATTTCACAGGACATTATCCAGTTTTGATAAAACTAATACATTCTCTGCTTGTTCCTCAGGGGAACTAAGCTTTAAGCTCTCTTTAAAGTGAATAAGGTGGTGTCTTTTCAAATGTGGGGCCTGTCTGAATTTTTTTCCACAAACTAAACATTCAAATGGCTTCTGTCCAGCATGCATTAGGTGATGTCTTTCAAGCTTAGAAGGAGATTTAAAAGTTTTAAAGCAGACACTGCATTGATATAATTTGTTAGCAACTTCACTTTTTTCAGTACCTTCAGAAAAATCATGCCAATAGCTGTAACAGCTTTGCTCTGTTTCCAACAATTTACTGCACAAATATGGCTGTGGGTTTTTACTGCTGGTGTCAACAACAAAATCCCTTGACTCGACTTCAACTTTGATTTCAGCTGCTTGGTTTGACTGAATCAGCTCAAATTCTTGAAAGCCAGATGGCTGTGAAGGTGTTTGAGAATAACCTGAATAACCCACAGGCTGAGAAGACTTAAATTCAGTGTGATCTCCCTGATGATTGAAAAGTTTGTTCAGGTTTTCAAATTCCACCTGGCAAACGGGGCTTTTACAGGGTCTCTTTTCAGTATGGGTGAGCTGATGTCTTTTTAAGTGAGCTGACTGTCTAAATGTCTTCCCACAAACATTACAGCCAAAGGGCTTTTGTCCCGTGTGTATAAGATAATGTCTCTGAAGTTTGGATGAAGATGGAAAAATTTTTTCACATCTGTCACATTTACACACTTTGTGTCTGTTACGTATATTTTTAGCAGAAGCTGAAAAAGCACAGTGAAGTACTTCTGGATTATCAAAGAAACTATCATTTGATGAACCATAAAAAGCATCATCTTTATTATCCAGTGAATCATCGACGGTGAACACGCTTTCACCAGGAAGCACACCTTTTAAATTACTGCCCAAGCCGGGAGGTTGTGGGTACTCCTGCCAAGGTAATGGTATAGCAAATGTTCTTTTCCAACAACAACAAACTGACTTGTGCGTGTCACGCCTGCTCTGGCAATCCTTGGAAGGTTTAGTGGAGACACGCTGATCACAACGCTGATCTCTAGCTGCAACCAGGTCAGGACTTCTAACGTGACCTGATTTAATTTTTTTTCTGTCAGTCAGAGGAAAATCTGTTGCCTTTCCTCCGGTATGCTTCAGTTTCATCAGGGTCTTATTTTTCCTGTTGACTGTGTGTCTGCATGCTGCTGTACCATTATTTGAACTTCTGCTGTCTCTTGAATAACATTTGTGTAAATTTAGAACATACTCTGTTTCAAAACACTGCTCGCATGCTGGGCACTGAAAGGGTACAATATAAATTGAGTGCACATCATGTGGGTCATTCTCCTGTGACTTGTGTGTGTCAGCATTCTCAAAACTGTCCCTCTTTCCTTCCACCACGTTGTGTGGTCTAGGGTATTTAAGAGTCTTCGCTTTGCATAAAATATTGGGGAAAGTCTTATTTCTGGTATGGAGCTGTTTATGCTTCATGAGTTTGCTCTGTATTTTAAATCCCTTCTGACAAAAACAGCACTGAAAAGGCCTTTCTTCTGTGTGTGTGAGCTGATGAATTTTCAAGTGTGTTGACTGTCTGAAAGATTTGCCACATGAAGAACACTTAAAAGGTTTCTGGCCAGTGTGAATAAGGAAGTGTCTTTCTAGCTTGGATCTTGATGGAAACGTCTTGTTACACGATTCACAAGCGTGAGTTTTCTTCTTTCTCTTTCTGGCACCATGTAGATGATCTGACTTGAGACACTGATGCAGCATCCACCTCTCTTCAGTTGCAAAGGGTTTCCAGCACACTGAACAATGAAATGTGCCACAAGTGACCCTGTCTTGCTCAGAATTCACAAAGTTTTCTGCTTGTTTTGTATCATTGTCATAATTTTCATTATGAAGCTGCTGATGCTTTAAGAAAGTGATTACATTTTTGAAGTTTCTATAACAAACAATACACTTAAAAGGCAGATTGTGGGTTAACTGATGCCTCTCCAAGTGGACTAGCTGCCTAAATGTTTTATTGCATACATGACATTCAAATGGCTTTTGACCAGTATGTATGAGATAATGCCTAGCTAATTTTGATGGAGTTTCAAACTGTTTATAGCACATGTCACAAATATATGGCTTTTTCTTGGGTATCTTGACAGCTGTTACACAATGCTGAACTTTTAGCATTTTTAAAAGGTAATTACAGCTCGCCTACTCGTAATTTCTTCAGATAGGTATTTCAAGTGAATTCATCAAGTGCACGCTAAGACGGAAAGCTGTAGAAGCAGCAAATTTTCTTAGGAGAGAGATTCTTAAATCCCACTGGTCCCTAAAATAAGAAAGAAAGTATTATTTAGCCTATATGAATATATAATTGCCTAAGTTTGTCTCTTGTTTTCTACATAAGATACCAAAAGTATCTAGATTAGCACACTCTTGATTTAATTTAGCTTAAAATACTTTCCTAGTAACAGAGTAATCACTAGTTATGTTACATGGTGCAGAAAAAATAGATTACTTTTCAGAAGAAAAACAAGTTTAAGTCATCTGTGCTATAAATGCATCTGTTTGTCCAAGTAATACACAGTTCAGCTACATTATATTCATTAAAAAAAAAAATCAAGAACTTACTGTAATAAATGTCTTCCCTACAGCAGTAATTCTAGCTCCCAAATATAATATTTATGAAGATGAGAGAAAAGGAGAAGAACTAAGATTTCTTGCGCTTCAGAAATACATTAAATGAACGCAGTGTTAGTGAAAAGAAAAACACTTAGCTTCAATATATTGTTAAATCTACTATTCATGTTTCTGCATCTTATCAACTGTATCTGGGAGTATAATCAATTTTGATTCCTCTCAAAATGGCACATGGTGGAGCCAGTCAGCAAGAGCAACACACTAGCCATAAACTATAACCATAACAAAGACAACTCCCAGAATATGGAAAAAACAGGCTATGTTTGCTATCTCACTATCAAGCTAGAATATCAGGCTGCAAATACTGTGATGTCATCATGAATACCAAGGTAGTTATCATAATTCATTATAATTATTGTTTTAGTCTAAATCAAAATAATTAAATAGTTCTGATTTTCTCTGAATCTTCAACTGATGGAACACAGTTAGGCAAGCCACTGTGTCTCAGCTCAATGACTTACAAACAAGAACAAATCATTTGCAAGCTCCTGAGTGCATGAAAAGTTATTAAAATATTCATAGGAACAGCTAGAAAGTACCTCAACCAAACATTTAGCCCAAGACTTCCACTGTGAGGCCAACCCATGTCCAGACAGCCTCCAAAGTGGTCTTAAAAACTTCCAGTGAGGGAGGTTCCTCAACCTCAGCAGGGCTCCTGCTTCAAAGTTTCACCTTCTCATGAAGCTTTTCCTTGCACCCAGCTGAGCCTTTCTTTACTAGAAAGTTATTGTCAGTGTTCTCTGTCACACCTTTATGCATTCAAAGTCTGCTTTCTTCCCTTTTGTTTTAAAACTATGAAAATTCTGGGGTTTTCTAAGTATTGCTTTTAGGTCCCCCCCAAAAAGCCAAAAACCAAAAAACAACAACAACAAACAAACAACAACAACAAACAAACAAACCACACAACCAAAAAACCCTGGCATTTTTAATAATCTCTGGACTAATTTCAACTGGTCACTTCATTCCTAAATTGCAGCATTTAAGACAGATTAAGTATTCCAGTCCACAAGCATAGTACAAACAACAGAATAAAAACACTACTATGATATTACCAATATAAAAGAAAAGGGATGAAGGGAACAAACTTTAAAGCAAGAGCGTAAAAGTTAGTACTTATGAGTTGTAGTATCAAACTACAACAAATGTTAGCAGAAATGTCTTGTGTATCTCAAAGTTATTAAAAGTTGCATATTCATTCAACACACCAGAATAAAAAATTAATTTCTTCAGTGTCTCCAAAACCCCTGTCACTTCACAAAGATTTAATGTCCTTTTAAAAAATTCAGAAATATCCAAAGTGTCTATTCAAAGTAATTGCAAAGAATAAAAGCCTACTGCATTTCAAAGCAAGTTACAATGAGACTCAAGAAACATGCACAAGGACTGAAAGTATCTGGTGAATCAAGATTTTTCTTAAGCTTAATGGAAAGAAAACCTGGTCATGAGGTAGAATTGTTCCACTCCTAACAGATATGTTCCTATATAACTGTGGGCCTTAATAAGGAACATTTGGATGCCCGCCTTAGATGTGATTGTTACTACACTGAGGAGTTTCTTAATCTCACTGAAACAATTCAGGGTAGATAAAGCAGTTGAGAAAGTCAACTTTTCTTTTCCAATTCTCTTTTCCTGTAGAATTTTAACAGCTACTCAGCTTCAGTCTTCTTGTGAAGATGCAAGAAAACACAACACTTTTAGGAGACCCCCTTTTCCTCCCAGTTGTCACATCATGTGAAAGCTGGGAGTTTAGAGAGAGTAAGTGTGTGACACCAAATGCTTTCTAGTTTGTGCTACCATGAAGCTAAAGACAGGCAGGCTGAGAAAAGGAGAAAAGATTCTCTGCTATGCTGAGTTTTTGTGCAGCCCAGGCCAGCCTCCATTAGCAGGGAAAGAAAACCTCCAGAGAAAGAACTGTAAAGAGTGATGAATTTCAGTTAACATACTGTCATACAGATCTAATTTACACATCAGGAAAATGCTCAAACACTACAGTGACATGCAAAGAAAAAAAGTCCGAAGTAAGAGACAGCTGTGGCATATTACACAAGGGATTTTGTATTTAGCTTATAAATTTTTTAAGATTCTATCTGGTGAATGAGGAAAATGCTCTGTAGTACAAGGTGTCAAAAGCAGAGTAGAGCTTCTTGCTGTGATCTTCTTGCCCTGTGAAAGACTGAAGGCTCAGATAAGCTAAACTAAGGGGATGCAAGGGAAGGAGAAAGGAGCTAAGATGGGCATTACCGTGTCCCAAATATATTTTCAAATCCTATTTACTAAGGACAGGCTTCTCCACATCTCTTTCAGGGTGCTCTGTGCCTTGGACATCTAAGGAATAAACATGCTGCTGCTAAAGATCAAAGAGCAAAAGACAAGCTCGGAATATTGCTTCCTGCTAGCCTTGAAAGTACACAGGCTTGTCCTAATTAAGAGTTAGAAAATGTACCTCCCTATGTGATAAGGATTTAGTTTATGGCAAAGGTCCAATTTAATATTACACTGACACTACTTTTCATCTTGGCTGCAAGGTCACGCAGAAAAATAGAATCAAGAAGTTACGTAGGCCATTGAAAGTTCAGAGAGGACCGTCCTAAGCAGTACTGTTTAATGATTAACTGTTTCCTTAATATTACAGATGGCAGCAAGCTGCAACAAAATGAAAACATGATGGAAGAAAATTCTGAATTCTAATCCAGTCTTTAGTAATCAGAAAAGTTTGCATTGTGGTGTTTTTGCTTGTTTGTTTTTTAAACAAAACCAAGACAAACAAACAAAAAGCTCCAACAGAAAAAAGCAAACAACCAATCAGGAAGGGCGTTTTAATAAGAAGAAAAGCAAGATCTTCAATTTAGGACAGAATAATCCCCCAGTGCAGAAAAGACCTAGAGTCTAAGTTGGAACAGCAGCTGAATATGCCAAAGGCTACCACCAGCATAGGTGTACAGATGTAAAGCTTCGAGAGGACATAAATCTTCCTTATTACTTACTACTGTTTAGTATTCAGCTAGAGTAGTCTATCCAGTTTTGAATACTGCCCTTCAAATCGAGTAGAACATATGAACTGATTAGAATGAATGAATTCAGAGAAAAGAATCAAGAATGATCTGAGCTTAAATGCAAAATATACAAGAAAAGACCAATAACTGGGAACATTTAAGTTTAAAAAGAGGAGACACAATTAAAAAAAAAAAACACACAAGCGCCCCGCAAAATAAAGCAGAAGAATCACTTTTAAGGAAAACAGAAATAAGCTGTTCCCCAAACTATTTATTGTTGTGAATGAAAATGGCTTCAAATTACAGTAGAAAGAATTCAAGTATATTATTGTCCTTACAGCTGCAAAGTGTTTCTTAATGAGCATACAAATAAATTATGTGGGGAGATTGCTCTGCCTACATTGGACATCTCAAAACAAGGCTGTACAAACACTTCTCAAATTCCCACACCCATACAGCTGACCCTACAGAAGATAATATATTCTTGCTTGGTTTCTGGTGACTCATTATGGTAATTCGAAAGAAGTAATTTAGGAATTGAAAATTCAATATATTTCAAAATTTGCCAGGTAGGATCCTTCTGCATTATTATTAGTATATCTTCAAATCCTTGAGGCATGCTAATGCTTATAATTTCCCAGAAACAATTATATATGAAAACAAATTATAATAATAGATCTGTGAAGAAACATTAGGTGCCTCCAGTAACACTAATGACACAACAAGAAAACGAAAATCTAGCTGCTGATTTATGAAACACAGCATGCCAGAGAGAGGAACCTAAGCACCAAGACAAACATGTTGACCGCTGGATTTCCTCACCAGCTCTCCCGAGAGAAAAGTGTAGATTGCTACAATGGGAGAACAAATCACACCAGAAATGGAACCTTCACTTGCCAGTTATGCAGAAATCAACATCAGGCATTATGGCTCCTCAAAACTAACACTCTTCATTCTCTCCTATTTTCCTTGTAATTTTCCGATACACTTCCTGAAGCAAACCAAAGTAAAAGATGTACGGTGGTGAAGCAGGGCTGGTTTAAGAACAAACCTAGGCTCTGCTTTAGGGGCCTGAGACCTCTAGGACTGACACCAACGCTCCGCCAACAGGCCACACGAAAATCCAGTTAGAAACCTAAAAGCAGGTGGCGAGGCGGCCCTTACAGACAGCAGACCGCNCGGCCCCGGCCCCGCGGTGCCGGCTCGGCCCGGGGGAAGGGCGGCGACCGGGGGCGAAGGAGGGAGCGACCTGGAGAAGCAGCGGCCGCACCTCCACCTTCCTCATCTCTCCCGGGATTGCTGCCGCCGAAACTCTTCCCCCGGATGGCACCGGGACAACGGGAAACCCGGTCCGCAGCTTTCCGTTCCCCCGCGCAATGCGGCCCGCCCGCCGCCGCTGGGCCGCGGCCGGGGCGAGAGGCGGGGAAGGCTCCTCCGGCTCTCCCCATTCATTTATGCCCAGGCAGAAAATGCCCTCGGCTCTGCTGATGAATTTTTAGTTGGTGTGGCACGTTGTTCCGAACAAATAAGACGCATTTGCCACTTCAGCAACCTGATGCACGTGCGGCATTAATTTCTTAGGAAAACGTGGCTGTCAGCTCACTCATCTTTTTTCAGCTGTCCTTTTACCAAGACTCCATCCCTGCACAACGGATGAGGCTAGGGTCTGACTCTTAGCAAGAGGAACAGAAGAGGGCAGAACTGACAAAAAATGAAAGATGTAAATTAGTAAAGTTTTGAAAAGCCTGCAGTAACTTAAATTGTATTTCTGCTCTGGGTGTTAANACCTAAAAGCAGGTGGCGAGGCGGCCCTTACAGACAGCAGACCGTGCACTCACACACGCAGATATACACGCAGATATACTCGCAGATATACTCGCAGATATACACGCAGATAAACTCGCAGATATACAGCACCCCCCGCCCCGGGGCGGCTCTCCCTCGGCGCACAGCGGATCNCCGCCCGCCGCCTGGGCCGCGGCCGGGGCGAGAGGCGGGGAAGGCTCCTCCGGCTCTCCCCATTCATTTATGCCCAGGCAGAAAATGCCCTCGGCTCTGCTGATGAATTTTTAGTTAATGTGGCACGTTGTTCCGAACAAATAAGACGCATTTGCCACTTCAGCAACCTGATGCACGTGCGGCATTAATTTCTTAGGAAAACGTGGCTGTCAGCTCACTCATCTTTTTTCAGCTGTCCTTTTACCAAGACTCCATCCCTGCACAACGGATGAGGCTAGGGTCTGACTCTTAGCAAGAGGAACAGAAGAGGGCAGAACTGACAAAAAATGAAAGATGTAAATTAGTAAAGTTTTAAAAAGCCTGCAGTAACTTAAATTGTATTTCTGCTCTGGGTGTTAAGCCCTCTCTCCCAGTCCTACTGGGAATTCAAGTAGAAATCATCTATGCTGAGGAAACTCCAAATAACTGCTGTATAAATAAAAAAGTAATTGTTTACTCATGAATGTTGTATACATCAATGAAAGAGAAATTGGCAGCATCTACTAGCCTAAGGATAATTTTGCAGGCCCTGGTATCTGTGAAGAACTGTCCTTGAGATACCTAGAAATGTCCTTTTCTAATACCTAGAAACAAATGTCTGTAGAACAATCACTACTTCTTAGCTTAGCAATGTTAGAAATCAAATACTTCTCATCGCTAGTGGTATAAATAACATCTGACCTAGTTTACAACACACAAACCAAATTGTAACACTACGGAACAAAATTTATTTCCATTTAAGCTGAAATGCTTAAACAAACAGCTTAGCTAGTGTTGATTGTTGCTTCAGTAGCATACAGTCACGTATTAACCTCCCTGAAAGGGAGCCAAGTCTTGTGGTTAAAATGGGGATTGGGACAGCCTAGAGCTGAAAGCTTGGGAACACTATATGACCACAGGGAAGTCAGTTAGGTTTCTAGATGTCAATCCCCTAGCTATAAAAAGTGCATAATAATTGCCACATGCATCTCATAAAGCTATTCAGAAATAATATTCATCATTTGATAACTGCAGTTCACCTGAATATATATATCTTTTCTTTTTAAAGCATCTATTTCATTTTAAAGTATACTCAGCCTTAGCAGCCTGCTCACGAAACCTCTGGTCTGGTCTGAAGCAAGTACACAAGCAGCTGAGTTCTGCATGTGCCTGGTAACAAACTAGTGCAGCAGACCCACAGCTGGTGTGGATTGTTGTACCTCTCTTGATTTTAACGAAGCTGGTGCAATGAATACCAGCTGAGAATCTTCTTGTGTAGTTCTGGAAGTGAGCAGAAAGTATAATCTAAAAATACTAAATTCAATCCTAGCCCAGTTATAACAAGACAGGTGAATTAATTCAATATGTTTCTGTAGAAAACACTGCAAACACATGGAGTCAATTATATGCTTTTATGATGCCAAAGAAAAAAATAGGCAGGGTTTGTAGGAAATCATGTTGCAACATTGTAGCAACAATGCAAGACCTCCTAGGAGTGGAAAGTGGATTTATTTTAAATCTAAACCGATTTCAGCCATTCACCTATGCCTTCTTCCCACATCTTGGTTGTGGCTATGTCTTTTTGTAACCTGACCGTGCTTATTTTCACAATCCTGTCCCACTTCAGCAAGTCTTTGGGATTTACTCGCTGCCCTTTGTCTCATCTTATGTGCTTCGAAGCTGTAGGTAGATATGTGCTGGGATCTTGATGACCTGTTAATAGAGGTGCTATGGATACACACCATTCTTGTAACTATTCTCCAGCTGGTTTTTCTTTCTGATGCTTCCACACCCAGATGTTATTCATTCTCCATGCACACTAATATTAACATTTTGTAGCAGTTTTCTACATGCTAAGAATATGCAGAATATTCAGGATGTGCATGCTTTGCTATACATATTATCCTTGTTTTACTTATCTAGATAAGGTTACATTTAACAGATAATAAACCAGGAGCATACTGAAACAATCTGCGTGATTATTATCTAACTTGGCACTTGAGAGGTTACACAGAATTAGCTCTAGTGATAGCTGTAGTGTTACATGCAAGATCCTTTTTTAAATTTTTTTTTTCCGAAGAAAATGAAATGTAAAAAATAAACAATGAAAGAATTCCTAAACTTTCCTTAAATAAAAATTGTGCAAAAGAATAGTTTCACTGGCTAGTGCTGAATTTCAAGATCCTGAAATGCTGAGTTGTTCCTTCATCTGTGAAAGAAAATTTTACACAAGAACACAAGTTATGTAATCCTTTAACCTTATTATTCTAAATGCATATTGTGCCACTTCTCGTAGAAGGCACACTATCTGGAGTAGGTATCAATTTTAACAGAAAATGAGTGATTAGTCTTTTTGTGCGTATATGCTGTAGTCTATTGATATGGAAAGCCACACCTCATTCAAATAAATTTCTATTCCCATTAATTTTTAGGAAGTATAAGATTTTGCCTTAAAATATTGTGAAGATGCCTCTGCAAGCTGACAGTTGGCAATTCAATTACATGAGTTGCAGGGACAGTCTGTGAGTTAACTGCAACACATTATCATTAATCTGCTCTTGTCTGCTTTTGTAAGGTGTTCCCTACTTTAAACACAAGCTGTATATGCAATGTGTTACAGCGATTCCCCTGGTGTTATTTTTATTGTGTTATAGGCTAAATAGACACATAACACAGTATATAACTTGCTAATGTGTCAATTAATGCCACCTCAGGGCTGCAGTAAATTGCAAAGGATTTTAAAACTGTGAATATGCATTTCATGTTAGTCTTAGGTTTCTTCCTTTTTCTCTTGTCCTATTTTTCTGCTTTTTTTTTTTTTTTCCCCTAAATAGTCCATCTTAAAGCCCTCTGGTGCATAACAATGAATTGCCTTGAGGGAAGATAGTTGTTTAATGAATCTCAGAAATATGTATTCTACACGTGCAAGTATAATATTTTATTTGATTAAGCACTATGTGGCAAGAACTCCATAAATTCTCTGTATGCTCAAAACAGAAAACACCTTTTAATGAAATTTTTGAGGAGAGTAAACTTTATTCAGCCAGACTTATGAAAACATAGGGAAAAGAAAGAGAAATTTCAAAAGAATATGATGAAATTTTAAAGACAACACATTTAATTCTATGAGATGTATGAATAATTATATTTCAGTATCTTTAAGGTACAGTTATGCCTAACTGCAATCACTTTCACTAACTTTTTGGCTTTGTCTAGCAATATATTATGCTTTGTTTAGCAGTATATTTTAAAATAATTTTCTTATCTGGTATAAAGTACTTGAAACTTATACATAAACCAGTGTATGTAGATGTTCATTTGTTGAGTGAAAAACCCACAAATTGCTGGCTCACAGCTCTTAATCTCTAGAATCCCTTAAGAATCCCTGCTTTGAAATTAGTTGCAGGCTCTATCAATTATATCTGTTTAAATGGACAAACCTAATTACTACAGAAGAGCAATTGATTTTTAAATTACCACTGATTGCACAGTGGGTATCTCAGTGGGAAGACAGGTACATTCAGGCTCTCAAATGGAATCAATGTATTAATTAATCTACAGATTGACATACTCCATAGAAAGTTCCCCTTCTCTTCATCTCCTTCCTGTAGATTCATTTGTTTCAATTTAAAAAGAAATTTCTGATTATAGAGAAGTGAAAAATTAAAATGCAATATAAAATTGCACATGCAGTCTCTAATACGTGACTTTTGAGTTTCTGCCTTTGCACATCCAGTGCCATTTGCTAGCTTAGGTGGCCTCTGGGTGATAAAGAATTCCTTTCACAACTGAAACTTTAAATTGTGCAATATAATTCCAAGGTATATATATGCATGCAGGAGCTAAAAATGACTTTTCATAGTAAAATGAGCATTAACAAACCCCCTAGATCTGGAGAAAACAAAACATGTTCTCAGTACTGTGCCCACTGCTGGGCTCCCCAGTACGAGGGAGAGCTGGACATACTGGAATGAGTCCAGCACAAAGCCACTAAGATGATTACGTAGCATCTGCTCTGTGAGGAGAAGTTCAAAGGGCTGTGACTGTTTAGCCTCAGACAGAGAACACTTAGCAGGGATCTTATCAATGTGTTTAAATACATAGTGGGAGGCAGGGAGGAAGAAGCTGGAGCTGGACTCCTCTCAGTGGTTGCCACTGCAAGGGCAGGAGACAAGAGGCACAGACTGAAATCCGGGAAATTTCACCTAAGTGTGAGGAAAAAATCCCCAACTTTTTTGCTTTGAAAATGGTAAGACACTGGAAGAAGTTGCCCAGAGATGTTGTGAGGTCTGCATCCTTGGAGATATAAGGGACAAAATTAAATGTAGTTGGAGCTGATGGAGGTTTGAAAGACAAAAGGATCTAACATTTAAACTGGCTTATAGTTCTGTGGGAACACAATAGTCAAAATTACTGATGGACAGATCAGTTTCTGGGTCACTCCCTGGGAAAAAAGGTGTCAGTAAGAATATTCAAAACCAGATGTGGTAGACAATACTGAATGATTACTGAATCAAATAAAGCTGGTTCTATTTTAGAACTGATTTACATTTGATTTTTGAAGTGGTACATGCACTAAAAAATAGCTGGTCATAAAAACAACCTTTTAAATGATCACATACAGATAACATTTTGATTAGGTGGTGGATTAATAGAAGCTGGTATTCAGGTTTATTGATTTCAAAAGGAAGGGTGAATTTTAAGAAATTAGAAGAATTAATTAAACCAAATAGTGGTCAGCAAGGAAAGCTAAACATCAGTGATGCAAAGTATAGTTGTGAAAAAAGATTTACCAAAAATCCAACATTATAAGTCTTGAAAAAGATATAACAAAAGGTTCTTCATCCACATAAATTTAAGAGAACATTAAGTGACATCCCTGTTCACTGAAGATAAAGGAGCAGTGGAGGATAAACTATGCATGGTTCAAAATGCATTTGAATATTTTGCCTCAGTTTTCAATATGGATCACTAGGTAGGTGAAAAGAGAGGGAAACAGAATCTTAAGAAGCAGCAAGACTTGTAAGGCTTGAAGTGAGACAATTAGGAAAGCTTTATGTTTATTTTTCCAGAAATATAACAGCAGTAGAACATGAAACACTTGACCACCTGTGGCAGCAGGAAATTGGATTTGATGAGCGACGAAATCCTTTCTATTCTTAAACTCCAGTGCCCCTGTATTGACTTGCCCAAAAACTTCTGTCTGTCAATCCAATTAGTTTTATCTACACTGCAGAGAATCTTGACAAATCAAATTGTCAAATTATCAAATTACCTCATAACTCAAGAAATATGTTGAAATTTAATAGATGTGCTTAATGTCAACTAAAGTCATTTTGCAGGAAGGATAAAGTTATTAGCTTGGAGAAAAACACACTTTTGGCTTCTAAGGCTAGATATTTACTTGCATAGGATCTGTAGGATTGGATATTAAGGTAAAAGATATTCTCCATCTAACAGTGCTTCACCCTTCTGACTTCAGCTTTCAATTACCTTAACGTGAGTAACAAAAAGAAGAAAATAGAAAATTGGTAAATTTTACACACCTGCCAACCCTCCAGTTATTAAAGTGTATTATGGGTACTCATGTCAGCCTACACATTTACTTGTGTGTCCTTGACTGCTCCAGAACTGTCATGAGAATGTAACACCTTTAAATGCCAGCCCACATCTGTCTACTGCCCTTTGCATTGGAGAGACAGGAAATGCTGATTTTTCAGGGTCCCATCCCTTACTTCCACAGATCATGTTTTACCATATGTTATGGGCATTGTCAGCCATTTGTAGTTTTAGTACTCTTGAGGTCCCTTATTTGGAACAATTTATCTTGGATGTCTGGTCAATCTGGAAGTGGTCGTGTTTCCATTTATGACAATCTGAATTTCATCTGTTCACCATCCCAGTCTATCCTTGCCCTAGTGGGTATTTTGGGACTTTTCTAGGACAAAGTCCAAACTGCTTTGTTTGCTTGACATCAGTCATCTGGTATCACTGCAGAGACTGATAGCATAAGCACGCTGCCAGCCTTAGGCGTGCAGTTCCAGGACCTGTCTTCACCTAACGTACATTCTTGAGTTAGCCAGAAGAAGAAGATGCTTTCTTGCTAGTTTTACTGAGTGTGCTGCCCAGAACCAACCCTGAAAGATTCCACAGTCAAACAGTATGGAGAAATGATACATTTGTCTTCAAAACTCACTCTGATACTTCATCTGCCCAGCAGTGTGATCACTACTTAGTGATAGTTATTCTGAAAACCCTGATGCATTCTTTGGTTTCCAACTTCTGCTTTAACCCTTAGTCAGAAAGCAAATAATGTAATTAACAACTTCCTGGGCTTTGTGGTCTGAGTTTGGTAACTTTCCATTCAAACTCTTGTTTCAGTAAGTCAAAAGCTGAAGGTGTTTCACTATGTAGGGTCTGTCTTTGATCCAGCAAAAGCATGCCTCAATTTTGCCATCTTATAATGAATTCTGAGTTTACGTGGGACATTTTTTTCTACACATTTTCCGCACATCTTTTGTATAGTAGCAACTTAATAACTTCAAAAAGATAAGAAGACTTCATAACCTGTAAAAGTTCCACCAATGAATAGATAAAGTAAACAATCCCAGCACCTAAAGGTCACCTGGCAGAGACCAGTACAATATATAGAAAGATTAGAAACCAAAACACCAGTCCAAAGAGAAGGTTTCATTTCTGTTACTGAATGCTGACAACTGGAGTGAAAGGAAAACGGTTCCATGTATCCCATTACTTGCTTTAGCACATTTTGGGAACCCAGTGACCACAAACAACAGAACCCCTTATGTTTTACCTAGGTTTATGAGTTAGAGAAAAAGATGCTCACTCAGTAGTCGCAAACATCTTAATTTCAAGATGAATGATTGATTAACTAAGAATGCCGTAATTACCTGCTAATCAGCAATAGTCAAAATTGGCCAATTCATAACGGCTTTACTGCTCTTCACAGTCCTGCACCATCTTATGTTTTTGTCTAAGTGGACCATAGGATTCCTCTCAGTTCCTCTCAATATTTGCCCAGCTGTGTCTTCATTCATATCTTCAGAATCTTCCTTTTAATGTCACGGCACAAGTTCAGGTATTTGTTCAGGAGTCTATCTATATTAATCACTGTAAGGAATAACAGATCTCCAGGCCACCTGCCAGTACCTTGAAAATGGCACTGTGTAGGAGAAAGAAAAACAGCGAAAGAAAAATGATAGAATGAAACAAAAGAAGTTATAGAATCTATTTAGTTTCACTCCTGGTCTGAAATGATATCATTTTCTGATAGGGGTCCAACAGTGCATGACATCATAAATCCAGCAATACATGCAGTAACAGCAGAGCATTGTGATGTATGACCATGGTGTTCAGCACCATTTTTAAAACACTGTAGTGCAGGGTAATCACAGAAATGTGAAGGAAAGATGTTTAGGTGCATACGTCCATACATACAGCATGATGAGACCTGGTGCTGCAAATCATTTAACCCTCAGAAAAAAACTGGCAAATTTCAAAGGTATATGTAACTCTGGAAGAGCCTGAAAGTA
The DNA here is from genome assembly GCA_013397845.1 of Melanocharis versteri. Classification (NCBI taxonomy): domain Eukaryota; kingdom Metazoa; phylum Chordata; class Aves; order Passeriformes; family Melanocharitidae; genus Melanocharis; species Melanocharis versteri. The sequence continues at coordinate 3,195,218 of VZTG01004479.1, forward strand.
AAAAACTTAGTATACTGTTTAGATGCACTCAAGTAAAGTAAAGGAGACATTTCTAAACTCTCTCACAGAATGAAATGTTGTTCTCTCCAGCCTGGGTATTGCAACTTCTCATTATGTTTACTACTAGCACTGAGAGGGGAAAGATGTACAAGAAAATGTATACTGCAACACAGCTTGCTGGATTTCTTCAGAATCAGTCAGCAGCATTTATAAAAAAATACAACACTGAAAATTGTGTAATGTATTTTATTCTTAAAACTTACAAAATACATATGACAAACAGCATCAATTGATCCTGATTTATTTTGCTTGCATGCTGTCATCATCTATATTCCTGTTGAACAGACAGCTTGTGACCATACACTTAACGAATGAGATAAAATAGTTTTTAAATTTGGTTATACTCTTTGCACTTGAAGTGCTAAGGTTGTGTTAGCACTTCCATTATGAGTTCCTGTTTTGGCAGGGTTTATGTTGCCACCATAAAAATGTGTTTCTGACTTAGTCTGCTACCTAAGATTGCTGTCTAAGGTATAATTAGATTACGCATAATTAAAAATAGATTTTTACGTGCACTTCCATACATTGGAACATAGTTAATAAAGATTTTTAGTATCATGATCAAAGGCTGACTAGTGCTCCTTTCTTTACAACCACATATCTTTATTTTTATCTGCATCTCCTTCTATACTTGGCTGATAGAACTTTTCAGGTATCATTATCTCCAACAGGATCCTGGTAATGTACTGAAAAGAAAAAAATAACAAAAAGAAACTTTATATGTTTCTAAATATTCCCAGATATGTAATCAGAAATTCCTTTCAAAAAGGGAGAGGTTAAATGCTGCGTTAGTTTGCATGCTGAGAATTATGAGACTGTAACGATACCATCAGGAAATGTTTTTTGTATAAATTTAATTACATTTTTTAATGTATTATAAAGTCACAAAAATTTGTGCAAAGCTTACATTAGTGGAACTGGTAAGAACTGCCTGATGAAACCACCTTTTTATTAGAAAATACTCATTCACTAAAACTATTTTTTTGAGCCATCTATCAGTTTTAACACAGCCTTTTTTGGTGAAGTTATCTCATGTCAAGCATGTGTTTTTCCTGATTGAAACTGGAAAGTGAGACTGCTCCTCTTCCTGACCAAACAAATAGCTAAGGCCTTCATAGGGGATGTGGAAAATCCCACTTCACTGCTCTGCTCTGCAATTGGCAAAACTGGAATTTAAACCCATGTGTCTGTATGTGAGGTGTGCCTGAGGCATGAAGCTGCTGAGTGTTGCTGTTTTACTAGTTAAAAGAAAACAGCTCAGAGTTAACCTACTTTGCTGTTGAAGCAGAGATTTCCCGAGATCTCCCCAGCTCTGTGCATGTAGCAGCTGTTGTCAGTGTAAATTAAAGCACTGTCGTCCCATCAAATATCGTGCCATGTTTACACAGGTACAAGTGATCCCACATAATACGAAGTAGCAGAAAGGCTGCCTCTGGAAGGGGTTGGACTTGCTTCCAGTGTGCACTGCATACAGTCAGATCTAAAAACCAGAGGGGTGATTTAATGTCATTGAGAGGATATACTAATACTTAAAAAAACCCTAAAATTTAAATGCCAGTGTATGTGAATGGTTCAAAGTGCACATCCACAGTCTTGCAATGCCTGAATATATGCTCAACATACACAATGCAACCAAAAATCAGTTTGGCAGGGAATTCCTTGACGATACTGGCTTGAAACTTACATCAAAGATATATTAAACCTCCTAATCTCAAAATAGAAAGCGCACAAGCCAAGATTTTTTAGTGGGCCATGCCTTGTGCTGTGCCCAAACTGTGGTTGTGTTTATGTCTATGAAGTAGATGATGAATGTGCTTTTTGTCTTAACGATGAATTTGCTGCCTTATGGTTAATGAGGAAGATTCAGGTATAAAGTGTCTGGAATTTCTGTTTGTAAGGTGAACCCTTATCTGTAGAGAATAATCAGAGTGCAGGTCAGGATTTCAGGATGTTGTATTTCTAAGGCAGCTTCTTATGGGGAAACAATGAGATGAGGAAGATCACAGCAGAAGACCTAATTATTCCTTATTATCTTCTCTTTATTTTTTTCCCCTTTTCTTCTTGATTATTGAGAAGGATTTATTTTAAGGGGGAGACATCCAAAACCATTTTTTTCTAATTTTGGGGGCCGTATTTTTTATTTTCTCCATAGGATAAGTCAGCCAATCCACCTTCTCATGGAAAAATAAAAATAAAAATGAAAATTAAAAACTTTTAGTTTAAAAGTTTAAAATCTTAGTTATGAGGAAGATCGAACTGTCTATTTTCATTGTATGTTTGAACTTTAGGCAGATGATTTAGTAATGAAGAGGTTAAACCTCCCATGTACCTAAAATATGTTCTTTCAGTTAGGTTAAAGCAGCACAAACATATCAAGCCTCTATACAACTCTGAAAGGGAATACAAATTCCCTTTCAACACATGAATAGTAAAGGACATTGATGAAAACAGTGACCTAAGAATTTCGAAAACCTCTGGCATAAATACTTCGGTTAAAAACAAAGATATAGTGAGAAGTATGGGGAACTTAGGAAACCACTTGGGGTTAATATTCCAATAGAGTACATGAAAGATTAGTCTGAAATTAAAGGCACTTTTCATATCTCTAGTATAACTGAAGCAATGAATACAGTTGGTGAACATGTCACTCACTTTTTAGACATGTCTCAGCTGTCCATGTGCTTACCACATCACCCTGTTAAATTTTTAGAGTTTTTAATATGAATATCAATCCTTCTTTTCATAAATGTAACCCATAAATGCCAGAAATCCCTTAGGAGTTTTCTCAGACTTTATTTAATGCCCCACAAGAAAGGATGTAAAAGAGACCTTTCTTTTGTAAAGTGATCCTATAATTCTGTTCAATATCCATCATTTTCAAGGCCAAGTAATCATATTTAATGGATCCTAAATTACTTTCTGTCAGGCAAGGATTCCCTCGATAATATTAACCAGTACAGAGGGCTGACACTTGGAGGGCTGAGACTAAGAGGTTTTTTTATTGCAAGCAGCTTACAAGTACTTAGACAGGGGTGATGATCACTAGCCCTGCAGTAGGCAAGGGTCAGTGTTTCCATTTTGACCTGCGCTTTCAATGGGTTTTAACTTGGCTATAAATACTCAAATTGGTTTCTGCCAAAAAAGCAATGCCTAAGGTGACCTGAAAAGGATTTTTATCCATTGCTGTGTTTGTCTTCTTTTTTTTTTTCTCTCATTCTTTTGAGTGTGTGTTTTATGGTTTCTTATGGCATTTGAAGATATTGTCTAAGAGCAGCAAGAGCAAGATGCTCTCTACTCTCTAAAGAAAAGGGTGTCAGGAGCCAAGGGTGACCAAAGGCAGGTGATTGCACTAACGAAGGTCCAGTCCCATAAAATCTAAAGCAGAGGACAGCAAGTCTGGTGATGGCAATGAAGGTCAGCCAACAGTCCAGGGGTTGCCAGACAAATCTGTGATGGTGAGACAAGTGCAAGTCCAAGCTGTGAAATCAAGTCAGTAAGTCAGGATCAAGTCTGTATCACAGGGGTACGTACATACATGGCCAGGCGTCAGCAGGGACCTTTGGCAGGGATCAAGTGAAAGAGCAGGGAATTAAAAGCAGCTTCTGAGCAAGGAGGGTTCAACCATCCCCCTTCTTACAGTTTTTTCTCATGTAACTCTTTTCTCAACAATCTAAACCACGATTATGCAGCTGCACCATGTCTGCAGTGACTTGAGAACAGACAGAGAAATCCCTTGGAGCAGTGGCGTGAGGCTGCACTCAGAATACTGGTAAATGTCTGCAAGTTTTTTCCTTTCTCAAATTTTGTTACTTTTTTCAAATACTTTGCTTTTTTCTGCTGAAACATTTGAGAGTCCAGATAAGCAGCATCATGTCTAGTCTTTCATCTTGAGTAAAAGTTTTTGTAGAGAGGAGCTTGTTGTGCTGTGAAGAGATGGCTGGGAGTGAATCCACTCTGTGAAGTGCTTGGAATTTTATCTAGAGTGCTTTCACTAATTCAGAAGTTGTGGAATTGATATTTCAAAAATTACACTCTTTCCAAGTTTTCTATAGGCATTTAAGTTCAGAAAATATTTAATAAAAGCTATTTAAATTCATTAGTCAAACATTATCAAAACACTATCCCTCTCAATTTTTTCAGTAGATAATGGTACTGAAGATTTCAGGATATGAAAGTTTGGGGTTATATGGTCTGGACTGGGTTTGATAATAAGTATATGATTTTTTTGTGCTGTCAAATGGAAAATAATGTATTTGTTACCTCTATTGTACAATAAGATCCAGCAGTAATGAGGAGGGAATCTGCTCTACATTATTGGAATTAAGGACCAATAATGGGATACACTGAAAACTTAGCATTGCCAATCTAGTTTTTAATAAGATAGATGCTAAGGATCTGAGTGACATTTCTCAGTCTGTTTGTTGAAGATTCGTTTTTCATTACAAATTAGTCATTTAAAGGATGGTCTTGCTCCCATATGTAATTGCATACAAGGGTGAGGTAACTCTGGGGTTTCCTTGATGGGAAATATCATTCATCTCCCACATATAAATGGTTTCATGGTCTACTACAGAGAAAAATATGACTTTCAGACTTCCTCTGTGCTTCAGTCTGTTTCTGAAAAATGGACAGATTAAATATTTTCTTGATCACAAAAATGGTTTAAAATAAAATTTGTTATTACTTATGCAGTGCTGAAACACCATGGTACTTGGTGTTACATCATGCCTAGGAACAAACATCCCTTCTATCTGGAGAAAATACAATAGCTCCTGTCAATTCTCCCAAAGTCACATTCTGCAGAATAGCTACAGGTGATGGTACCAGGTCTCAAGTAAAGGAATTTCCAATACTTCTGCATTCAAAGCTTTTTCTGTATCATTTCCATAACAAACTAAATAGACAATAAAGATCCTTTCCATCTGCCAAATAGTTGTCACATTTTATTGTAGGTTTCACCTTCCATTTTTCTTTCATAATTTCTACTGATTTGTACTCAATCAAGCTTCTACCCTGGTCTCTGATAACTGCTTTACACAGATCCTACAGAATTTATCAGAACTGTACAGATATTCCTAGGAATCTAACCACCAGGTGATCATGGACTTTGAATAGAAAAAGCTTTTTCCATCATCCCAAACTACTGTATTTAGGTGAAGAAAATATTGTTCCTCAAAAGTAACATTATTTCACAGAAATATTTTTTTCTTTTTTTGGGACTGACAGGTTTGCCAATATTCATCTACAGTGGAGAGTTTGAATCAGTGATATGAACATTATGCAGAAGTCTATGAATGTGGAATAACAAAGAAAATAACCATTTACAATGTCATATGAAACACAATGAAAATAATTTATCAGACTTTTTTTTTAAGTATTCAGGTAGAAACAAATACTTCTGTTTACTGGATTGCATGAATCTTTAAAAAGATTTTCATTAGGAGATAAGAGTAGGAAAAGATAGTAGGATCAGTTGTGAAAGCAGATGAAAAGAGGCATTATGAATTTGATGGTCACAGGAGGGAAAAATGTGGGAGAAAATGAAGTTGAGCAATACCAACATATTCAACAAGCAACCTAGATTTCCTTAGAGTCAGGACAAACAAGGCAATAGGCAATGATTGACACAAGCGAAGCATCTCAAAAATTTTCTGTGAAGTAAATATTCTTAATATGTATTCATTCTTTGAACATTTACATGAGGTCTTCTGGAGGTGATGATTTAGTGTACAGGCTTTGGGTGGGGAAGACATTAAAATCTGGGTTTTTTTCTGATTTAGAGTGGCCAGGGACTAATACTCTGTGCTTAGTGCAAAAGGCAGAAAATGTATATCTGACTTTGATACCTTAGGCCAATACCCCAACCAGCAGGAAATGAGCTTCTTTAAGAGAATTTCAGCACCATTACGGTTTTCAAAAGTCTTTTACTCATTCAAAATGTAAAGAAGAACAAATCTAGAAACTGCTACAGCAAGAGGAATTATTGTTATCTTTTTAGCTATACCTTCTTTAGCCCTGCTTTTACCACTTCTGGCATTTTAAAGCACAATCCATTTCATACACATTTTCCAGGAGAAAATCAATATGGAACTCTAATCTGAGCTATAAGTAGTTGCTACACTGAAAAAAAAAAGTTTGATACACTGAACTGCTCAACCAAATAAATAATTTAGATAACTGAGTCAATGGTGCTGAAAAGTAAGTCTTCATTAATGGACATCACTGAGAAAGCAAAGAAAGCAAAATGAATCATCAGTCTATTGCCTTTAATAATATGATTAAAGAAAGAAGTTACTGAATTATTAAGAACAGTGGGGATGGAAAAGAAAAAGAGCAAAACCCATAAAGGTACCAGTTTGCAGAATGATGATGAACAGGATACTCTTGCTATTCTGAAGGGGTTTGTTTTTGTTTTAATTTTATAACTCTGAGAGATGACAATTGCATAGGCCTTGATTCTCCACCTAGCAAAATCACAAGCATCTCCTTCCCCTCAGTTTCATATAAATCAGTGATTTACGTAATTTACATATAAAAGTGGATTAGCAACTGAATCTTCAGAGGCCCCTGAAGTAGTATTACAATCAAGCCTTATGCCTTTAGAGGTTAATAGCAAAACTCAGAGAGACCCTAATGAGGACAGAAACAACCTCCAGGATTTTGAAGCTTGGAGAGGAGAGTAACTTGCATAGTTTTTCTTTTTGCAGAGGAATAAAGATGAATTCACAAAATTTAATTCCACGAGAGACGAATATTTTAGAATGATAATACTATGCTTTGAATCCACCTTCCAAATAATTCCACAAAGCCAATTCCCTTAAATTCCCTCAGGCATTGCTTCAAGAAAAGGCTAGCTTTACTGCCCCTTTTTATTTGACTTTTCAGCTGGATATTGTTCTTCATATACAAGCTTATGTGTACCCTTAAATGGGATGTACAGTTCAAAGATTTCTTGTATGCTGGACTGGTTTTGCTCTCACAAATGATCCGAGGCTGCTCTCTGGTTACAGAATCCCTAAGTAATTATACATTTGGATTTAGTTTTAGATTTGCAACTCTTCAAAAGAATATTGTAAAAAGCTGAGGTAAGTCCTTGTCCATGACATCTGTGCATAAAGATTTGCTCAGATTCACTTGGTTATCTAAGTACGTGCTTTTTACATGCCATTAAAGCATGATGAAAGGGTATGCTGGGGATTCTATATTTTAATTTGATTTGATCAGTTGTTAACTTTTATTCCTTCTGAATTGGACATTCTAATAGCAAGGGTAACCTCATTTGGTGTACTACAGAGACCTCTGTTATCATTATTACCAAATTCCATGATATAAAAGACATAAATTTGTTTTATTTATTTCATTTAATTCTATTTTATTTTTCATTTTATTTCTAGTGTCATAAATTTACCTTGTGAAATTTACATTTACATGCTAGCCTTTGCTGCCTAACCATGTAGCTATAATGCTATAACCTCTGTCCTTACCCCTTACCACTTCCAAGTGCCCCATGTTTTGTTTCTTTCATCCATTTCATTGGGCTACATTGTGTCTAAATTGCATTGTTAACTATCCAGTGAAGAACAGAGAGAACTCTGCATGTTTATAGTACTACAAAAATAATTAATAACTGCACTCTGATCCCACTCATAAAAACTCCTGCATCCCCCTGCCATATATTGAAAGCATGTGTTATAAATAGTCTGAAGGAATTACAGATGCCGACTGCAAAAGGAAGTAAAGAATATGGTCACCAGCAGATACGTTCAGTGTTTGACCAGAACAGCATCTCTTATCACCTCATATGTTCATACCTGGGAGAGGAATTGTTTGATCCTTTGAGCAGGTTGCCAGGACAACCTGTCCATGTTTGGATCCTTATTTAAAAGAGTGAAGAACGAGAAGGACATACATCAGTAACTGAATTGCCTTCACAAATTTCACCTAACCAGCAGGCTATGAACAAGGCACTCCAGCTCTGCATCACTGATGAAGCTTATATACAGATATTGGAATACGTTGCTTAATGCACTGCAGACAGAAGTTTGTGTACTGTAATAATGACTGTGGTATTGAAATCTCTGTACAGCACAGTATTCTCAGTATAAATCATCATGCATTCCAGAAGGAGCAGCAATGGAGATGGATGGGTATCTATTGCTTATTATGTCTTCCCATGCAAGAAACAATGGCTGCCAGCTGAAGCTGATGACAGAGCAGCAAGAACAAACAACAGGGTGTGGTTTGCTTGTTTTCAGAAGTGCCTTATGAAGAAAGGACAGAAGATGAAAACTACTATTTCAGTAGTTAAAATGTAGAGATCCTGTCAAGTTTTAGCATCCAATTGAATAATTTCATGCCATCTAAATATGCATTCTCCAACTGATTTTTTTCCTAAGGTATAACAAGTACAAAAAACTCTGAGGTGTAACTGAGTGGCAAATGTCCATAGATCCACACAGAAGATCAAGGGCTCTTTTGCTGTCCGTTTGCCAGAGTTGGCAGAAAACTGCAAAATAAATTCTCCTCCCTCAGTGTGGCATTTCTGGTTTGTTTCCATATTGGCAAACTTTCTTCATTGTCTGACTCAGAGAAAAAGCTATCCCCAATGTTTATGTTGAAGCTGAGAGCCTCGCTCAACCCACTGCATGAAAAATTTTAGAGTGTCCAGACCTTGGATTCCTTTATATTAGATTCACTTTTAATATAGTTCATTGGACTTGGTTGCAACCCCTAAAATGTCTTTGGGGATTCATTTCTAATTTTCCTATCTTGAATTTTTCCTGTGTCTCCTGAAATCCAGTATTTTATGTGGTTGCACCACTGCAGCTGGTAGGTTACCATGAATCCCTGTGTGTTACGGACTGTATGAAACCAGCATGTTGGCCAGTAAGGCCTAGGTTTCAAAGCACAGACCAAATACATCCTCTGGTACCTGGATTTTCACTTTGTGGAACTTCAGAAAAATCGTAAGTAATTATCTCTGTCTACTTCAAAAACACAGAAAGGATTCAGTGACAATAGTAGTTGTCAGCCTAATACATTATAGCACCTGTTAAACAGAACAGTATCTTGACAGTGGTATGATTAGACTTACCAGCAAACCTGAAAGCAGAAAACACAGCTAATTAAGACTGACATAAACCCCCCTATAACATGCCCTATTCAGAAACGTCCAAAGCAGTTAAATCTAGAAGTGACAAGTGTTGGTTTCACTCAGCTCAGGTGAGGAAGAGTGAAAACTGGAGAAACAACACGCTTTGATAAACAGGATCATCAGGTACTCAATTATTTCTGTTATGTCATCTTTGCCTTTCTACTTCAAAAGAACTTTTGGCAAAGAGACTTTACAAGCAATGTGTAGTTGGACATAACATAATATTCTAATTAAGCATATTACAATGAAAGATGATTTAATTTTTGCACTTTAGGAACATTTTACTGTGTCTAATAAAAACATGACAGTGGTAACATTACAGAAATTTTCTGGTTTCTCTTTGGCAGATCCCTCAGTTATATAATAATAATTTTCCAGAAGTGTGGCTTTTAACTTAAAGACATCAAGACTTTAGTTTTTGTGTGTAACAGTCACTGAATCAGTATTTTAGGAGGAATAATAAGGCCCTTCTAGGGATTCTGAAAATAGACCATGACTTGAACTTGCCCTAATATTTCATTCTGAACACCAGAGAATGACAACTGGACAGTAGTTATTCAGGTGGTAGAGGCTGATGCTGACTAGCATCCCAAATTGCAGGTATTAAAGAACCAAAAGTTGTCAATTTTTTCAGGATATTGTCTGAAAAAATCATCTTGGCTTCTCTAGTCAGGTGGTATTTTAGAAAGTACAGAAAACTGCCCTAAGGGCAGCTGTATGTCTGGCGATAAAAGCCTTGCAGTGCTGAATCTCTGACCTTCTTCTGAAAACTTTAGTTAGCCTGTGGGCTCAAAGACCAAAAGCTATTTGAATCTATGGATAAACAGCAGACCCAGTTTTTGGAATTAATATCTCTTAGGGGTAATCTCATTTATCCACACCAGGCACTACATTATATGAAAGGTAATTCAGGAGGGAATATGTTACATTTTCTGTAACATCTGCAACCTCAGAGCCAGCTCATCCAAAAATAAAACTATCTGGTTGTCAGCTTTATCATTTCACCCAAAGGAAAGCTGACAGCTTTTAGATAATCTACTTCCTAAGTCCTGTAGAGAGCACTTCCTTGAAGCCTGATACATGTTTTTTTGGCAATTGCAGGTGAATCAAAACTTGGACACAGAGCAGTCTCCATCAGCTCTTCTCACCAAGTATTTAATGAAGTTCTAACAGCCTGGGTTTTCCATAGCTGATGCTCAATGATAGCGTTTCTTCTATAATGGTTGATTTAAAAAAAAAAAACAAACAACCAACCACTTTTGCACAACCTTACTGGGATTACTTGATCTAGTAGGCTTTCTCTAGTAACGTTTTTTATTTTCAGTCTGTCTATAGTGAGAAAAATGAGGCTCTCTGTCATACGGATTCAGCTTTCTACATTTTAATCAGATGCCCATCAAATGCAGACAAGGCATAACAAATATTCATGACAATAAGGCAACAATCTCAGACTTTGAATTACTTCAGCAATTCCAAATGCTCTCTGGAAAACAGGGATGCAACTGGAATCATAATTGAGGCCTGATTCATCACATCTGTATTACTGACTGTTCTAGAAAATAGCTTGAAAGGATGCAAGTGTGAACGTGTGCCTCTATGTGTGTGTTGAGGATGTTGTAAACATTTTCGTTTTCCTTTAAGAAAAAGCTGCTGTATACAAAACTGCATGCAAACCTAGGAAAAAAAAAAAAAAGTGGAAAACAGATATTAGACTGTTATTAAACAAAGTCCTATTAGGTTGTTAGTCTTGCAATGCAGAATGTAGTTTCCAAACTATATTTTCCTAAATCAAGATTTTCAAGATCAGTAGTATTTTGTGATGCGAATAAGCTTTTACAAAGGAAGACAAAGGCTATCCACTTTGAGAACAGTGTCTGTGCCACCTGTGGCCCTTCCTTGTCTTTCTCACCACAGACTAGATATTAATGCTGTACTTTAAATATATGAGACTGCTTAAATCACATCAAGACCTCCTCAGGAGAATGTTAAACAAACAGAGAAACAGTTAACCTAACATTTATCAGCACACACACTGGCAGAAACAGTCTCAGAGAGTCTGAATAAATCACAAAGCTGTTTCCATCTCCTCATTATTATTTTTTTTTAATAAAACAACCTATATGGACAGATGACTATCTTAAGTGATCAGTAGTAAAAAATTTATAAATGCCAGATTAATAACAGGAGTTACATGTTCCAGTAAAACTTCACAATGTGATCAATTTGGCACTCATTATTTATAAATATTTTATAATATTTATATTTAGTCACTGTGTAAGACAATAGTAGTTAAGCTGTGTCTGTTCCAGACAAAGCTGAAAGAGTTTGGAGCTATTCCATCCTCCAATATTATAGTAATTTTCATCTTTTGAATCTCTCTCAAATGGAACAAAATTGTCCAGTCATGCTGTGCAACAGTATTTTCTCAAATGTGCATCAACTCTTTTGGAGACCTGTTAATTTATATTCTACTATTAAAGTGCTTTTCCAGAGGGAGGAAGTTGGAAAGGGCTGAAAGGGAAGGAAAAGAATCTTGTTCAAATATTTCACAATTCACTCAAAATCTAGTTACGTGCTGGGTCCCTACAGTTTAGTATATCTTACTCCACCTTTGATCAAGTCACACACAGTCATTCCAAGCTGTCAGGCAGCCTCCATTTCCTCTAAGAACCCATGCAGATCATGTCTGGTGGGGCTGCTGCAATATAGAAATTGGGTTTTGGGTTGCAGGGAGCTGCACAGACAGCCACAGTTATAAGTCTCCATTCCTGCTTCTGGGAAAAAAGGCTATACAATTTCTAACAAAATATTGCTACGGTTTGATGTAAGAAAAGCAACACATAACCAACAAAAACAGTTCCTGAACATCCTTTAAATCTTTCTAGCAAGGCAGTCCAAAACCTTTTAATAATTTATGTGTTGTTCAAAACTCAAATGAAGTCAAAAATCATGGCAATCCACAATGGTGTCCTTGGACTACGTGAAGCTTTTGGGAAGTGGTAGCTATTTTGTGGTGTCTTCTGAGTCTATTTTTCAACCCTACCTAGAGTTCAGAGCAGCATGGAAAGACTTCTACCTTCCTGAAATCAAGCAGGTGTAGATCAAACACTGTACATATATCAGAGCTTTACAGGGGAATTGCTGGTAGGTCACTGATATGCAAAGCTAAACTTTAATTGTCTTCAAAAGTTTAAGGATCATTTAAATTGCAATTCTACAGGGAAAGGAGGATGGAAATGTGGAATAAAGAGTCTATGGGCCTGATTCATGAAAAAGTTACAGACCATTTATATAGGAAAGGAATGCATGAAAATCCTTTACAGTGTGTCTATGTGATTTATTAAATTCTTTTTCCGTGTGTAATCGGTTAACTGCACTTGAAAGGTGTAGATTCCAGAGATGAGAGCAAAAGGCTGAAGAAAATGAGGTAGAGCATTGTACCTTGCTCAGGATTTGTGCCCAGCAGACAGACAAAAAGGTAACTGTGGTGAGCACAGAAAACATTTTTGAGATTCAGCAGCCCGTCTTCCTTTATAGTGCTCATTGACAGTGAGCTCATGAGTGTTCAGAGTTCTCTGTCATGAAGGAAAAGGAAATGCTGCAATACTGGAACTTGAAAAATGATGCTGTGTTAGAGTTTGTTCGTTTGTTTTGATGGTGGCGTTTTTATAGTAATCTCATTATACTAAAAACCTGAGAGTAGCACAATTATAATGTTGAACTCCATAGTGAAAGGAAGATGCATCAAAGCTAAACAGTATGACTGAAAATATTTTCCCCTACTTACTGTTCTTTTTTCAGCATCTTTGTCAGCCATGAAAGCACTTCTGTCAGACAGTATCACCAAGGGGTAGAAATCTCCCCTCTTTCTGTGCAAGTCTGTTACCAATGGCCTATGGAGGGCTAATAATCACTTGCTAATTTTGCTCTGCCTCATTATTCAAACTGGAACTGTTATCTGTAGCTCCCCAACATGCTTGTTGACTGTGTCTTACAGGTCAGGGTTCAGGATCAGAGATTAGCATTGATCAGGAAGGGATAGTTAACATTCCCTGACACTTCAAGTGAGAATTTCCTTACTTACAGACAAAATGGTTTAATATCACATTAGACAAAACTTTTTTATCACAAGGCAGGTTTTGAGCAGGCAAGTCACTGAAGAATGGGGTAGATATCAGGCCTCACCAAAATGTATGTGAGACTAGAACTTCTTGTAACTACCCATAAGTGAAAACTCAAACAGCTAAGGAAAATGTAGACAGATAGCTAAAGAAAATGTAACAGAGAAAGGAATAAGAAATGAAAAATTAGAAATGCAAAAATTTATTTGATAAATAGATAACAAAGAGAAAGGAGTCTGGAACATTTCTTTATTTGAAAACAGGAAGCTTTTTTAGGAAAGCAGGAGGACACTGGAGAAGGAAAGAGAGCAAGAATGCAAAAATATGCCAGCATCTCTTACGCCATTGCTGAACTCTAAAACTGCATGAGCCAGCAAGGCAAGATATTCAGCCAATCCAGAGAACAGAAACCTGCATTTATCTGTATTACCATGAGCTGTGCTGGAGCCCAGATGAATAGGACAAACTGAAGGAACTCTGTGTGGCCTGAAGGGTATATAGGATGTGCAGGACAATCAAATTAGGAAGTGTCATGGCATATTTAGAGAAATTGAACAAGTATTTATGAAAAACATGAGAGAGTGAAATGAGGTGTGTGGGTTGAGCTGGCATAGAGGTAGAATGAATTTCTGAACATATCAAACAAATGGTTCAGTTGTTTTTATGATTTAGAAGATGAAAAAGGAGCTTTTTTTACCATTGTTTTCCTTAGCAACAGCAACAAAGACAAGTGCTCAGCTGGGACTGTCATTTGCTCAGCTCATTAAAATATTAAGAGAGAACACATCTTAGCAGAGCTCTGAGCCTGCAGAGCTGCCAAAATCAGGTTCCCAATATGCAGGGAAGGAGTGCTGAGAGTTTTTCTCCTTTTCTCTTTTGCCCCTTATTGTCATCAGTCTTGAAGCAGAGTGCTTCCTCCTGTTAGTTTTCACTAGGTACTTTTCTTGTGTCTCAAGTAAAGGGGCCTGGGGCACCATGTTCCATGTCTTCTTCCACAAATACAGATTAATGTTCATTCCAGAAGACCTGTTGCAACAGGTTTCTTTTCCTTGAGTCCTCCTGTAGCCAAAGCAATGCAAAATTTCCCCTGCCTGCCATGACAGCCTGATTTATGTGAGAGGGATAACAGAACCAAAACTGAGAAGATAACTGAAGGATCTGAAGATATTTCAGCTTGTTTGATTGCCAGAATACATCCTAAAATAGGAATTTGAGTAATTTCAAAACATTTTGGCTGACTTTATGATACTTTGTTAGTGTTGCTGTGGGTTGACCCTGGCCAGCAGCCAAGCACCCACACAGCTGCTCACTCATTTTTCCCCTCTCTCCAGTGGGATGGCAGAGAGAACAGAAACAATGAAAGTGAGAAAACTCATAGGTCAAAGCAAAAGCTATTTAATAGGTGAAGAAAAAAGATGTGATGTCAAATGATGCAAAGGCAATCACTCACCACGTCCCACAAGCAGACCAATGCCAAATCAGTGGCCACCTTGGAACAATCTCCCCTTCTTTGTCTTCTACCTCAGCTCTTATTGCTGAGCATGGCACCACATGGTATTGGACCATCCCTTTGGCCACTTCAGGTCAGCTGTCCCCCATGTTCCCCCCCAGCTTCCTGCCCATGCCCTGCCTACTTGCTGGGGAACAGAGTTGGGAAAAAGAGAAAGCCTTGATGCTGTGCAAGCAGGATTTAACAGTAGCCAAAACACTGGTCTGTTATCAACACTGTTTCAGCCACAAAGTCAAAAAAGTAGCTATAATTGACTACATTAACAGAAATAAAGTAACTCTCAGTATCTCTCAGACCCAGTACAGTAGATATGGTGAAGTAACTACTACTACAGTAGTAGCTCTCTGGTACCTCTAGAGAACAGAACAAAATGAAAGAGTGAAAATACTGATTTTAAAATGTGGCTCTTTTCATTTCACATTGTAGTACATCCTCCCATACTCAACACTCATTGCTTGACCCCACCTATAAGCTGAGGAAGAGTAGTGGCTTTGACAAGGTGAAGAAAGAACTTTTCTGCATTTTCATTTTTTCTTTTGTTGCTCCCTTTTAATTTAGTTACCTTGGCTGTTTTGCTTCTTCTTCTTCTCACAACTTCAATTTTCTTTTTCTCCCTCGTACATTCCCTTCTTCAAGCTAGCCATAACCAGTAAACCAGGAGGTTTCACCACTGCTCTCCTCCAGCTTTGGAGGCAGTGCCTTCCTCTCTACTCTCCAAAGAGGTGGAGTACTCCATTGCTTTGGAGAGCCAGAATTTATCTAACCATCTGCTCAGCTCCTAGCTCCAGACAGATATACTTTAAATACCCAGTATCCTAAAAAAAAAAAAAAAAAAAAAAAAAAAGGGGAGCC
>VZTG01004479.1:3210919-3323419 GCA_013397845.1 Melanocharis versteri
AAAAAAAAAAATACAAGGTGTAGCCTCTTAGAACTCCTGATGTCTGGGACCCCTTATTTTCTGTGCTGGTGCAAACTAAGCTCCTTACTGGCATTACTTTGGCACCACTTGATTAAAGTGTATAAGCATACATCTAAACATCTCACTAATATCAGAAAGCACATTTTGATAGCAATTTTAATGTACTTCAGGGAATGAATTCTTACAGTTAAATTCGTATTAAAAAAAGTTAGCCCAATATCAACACAGTAATTCTCAAGGAAAAGGAGGCTTTAATAAGAAAATAGGAATAACACTGACAGTTTGATACAAAATAGTTCAGAAATATGAACAAGTGTGGAGGGTTTTTTCCAGTACTGAGGAGATTGTACCCGAAATAGAAAAGACTGAGAGAACAAGCAGAGAAAGAGAAATCATTTGGGTTTCTTTTGCTCCTTATATAATTAGCCACTGATCCATTCCTGAAAGGGAGCCCAGATGTTGAAATACACTTAAAAACCATAAAAAAAAAAAAAAAGTCATTCAATACCAACCGTGGCTAGAAGTTTTAGGGTTTTCCTATGAACACAGCTCTTCTTGTGCTCAACAGTTATTGTCAATTGTTAATCAACAGCATAACAAGCTCCTACCCATGTGACCTGCATTATCTCACTCTATACTCATCAGAGAAATTGATAAACTTTATTGGAATACTCTTCTTCCCAGCTGAGTTCATCATTTCACGGCTGTGGTAGAGCATATGTCTTTGTCCTTAGAGCAAAGGATTAAATAGCTCATTTCTCCTATTTAGTTTCGTTGTTGTAAGTTATTTTCTGTTGTCCTTTTCTAAGGTTTCTAGGAGAGCTGCTTGACACCAGCAACAGGTAGAATTAGGAGGGTAGCTCTGTAAATAAACTATAAAAAGTAGTTGGGCAAGCCCATCTAAGGCAAATAATTTCTCTCATGAACTGGGAAGTGGCACTATAAGGATGAGTAGGGGTTTTGATGTTTAAGATAGACAACAGGATCAAGTATTTCTTTGGATTCTAGTCCTAGCAGTTCACTGACATGTGGCCTGACTTAGAACCAAAAGAGATATGTCAACATGTGCCACTTCTAGAAAACTTTAGCTCACATATCCTATTACAGCATCACAGATTCTCCCTGAGCCCTGGTGTTCCTTAGCACATCTGCAGAGGAGGGAAAGAAAAATATTTAGAGGAAGGAAAGCCTAAAGACTCCCCTTACAGCTACAGTAAGCTGTGCCTCAGCTGCTTTTATCAGTGGGCAGTTCTGAGTTGACGTGTGATGAGATGGAGGTGAAATATCTTCTGTTTTGTATCCCATCCCATACCAGTGACTGCTGCTCCACCTCTCTAGGTGTAGAATTGGTACCCAATAACAGCAGTGATGCAAAGCACTCAAGACTGGATGGAGAGATGAAAACTTACATCATGAACCAGAAACTTAATTAGGTCAGTGATCAATGCCAACAGCTACTACTGATTCAAAACCCTTCTGCAGGTTTTACATGCATTTTAAATGCATTTGGTTATGCTTGTCCTGTATCCCAGTGAACTGTATTGCACAATAAGAGAGGAGAGTGCTGTTTCTTCTCTGGGTTGGGTTTTGTGCCAGGTCCAACCTGGCTTGGGTGTTTGGCATGAGGAGAATAGTCATGACTGTCTATGACTTCTGAATTGCACTGAGCTGAGAGCAAGGCATCTGAGTCCTTCAGTCACTCTTGCCAGATGGCTTGGCATGTACTTATACAATATCCTGAGAAACCGATACAGCTGATTTAAAGAATGTGATTTGTGTCTCACAATGTGTTTTATGAATAAAACAGGCATATATTCTTGGTCTTTGGATTCTACTAGATGACAAGTCACCTCTGAGTTAGATAGTGTTCTTTTATCTGCTTTCCACCTGAACAGTGCAACAACCTTGCTCCTCCAGCTGTGACCAACACAATCAATGATCTGAGACAGCAGTTCCTGCCAGAGCTGTTAGGACAACCATGCTGAACAGTCAGAAAAGAGTGGTACAGCAGAGTCATACTCATATTAAGGTGGTCACTTGAGGTGGTTGTCTTCCTTTCAACCCTTTTGACCTCTTGAGATGGATGATGGTTCATGGCTGACAAACTACAGGAATGTCTGCCAACACAGGATTCTGCTGGAGACTGAAGGCCCTACCTTCAGTACTGCTTGTGTGCTGGGCTTTCGAATTTCAACTGGGAATGCAGTCTGGCACTAACACAGACAGTGATACAGGTAGGGTAAATGCCAGCCACAGTCTCTGGTGTCTGCACTTCTTGGAGCTGTACTTCTTCCACAGGAAGGGAGGCTGTGAAATAAATACCTGTGATATGGTTCTGCAGTGCTCTGCCTGTCCATGCTGCTTTGAATACTCTTTTTATCAGGTCTGGAGACTCAACTGAAGCCTATTCTGGAGTCTCAGTGATCACTAGGGTAGTCTGCTCTTGTTTGCACAGCTTCTAAGTCCTTCCTCCTGGGAAGGGTCCCCTCCCTAAGTGGAGTGGTTCTAAAAGCACAGGTGAGTGTCCAGGTCCAGCGCTGGCCCTCTGTGCAGAGTCACCATGTTCCAGTACAAAAGCATCTCCAGCAGCCTGCTTCTTTCAAATGCTTCGCAAGTGGCAAGTCAGAAAACATTAGGTTTTGGTGGAAAGAAAACAGCTGTTTATTTTATTTTATTTGAATGATGGTGTGGAATTTAATTCAGCAAAGACATGAAGTATGTTGGTAAATTGTGAGTGTGTGTAGGTGGGTGTGTTGGTGGGTGTAGGGAGCATATGGAAGAACTGCAGCATGAGAAAGCAGCCGACAGAAGGGGTTTGAAAAGTCTAAAGCAGAGCAGACTTCTCTTCTCTTCCTGCATTTTAACTCTGCCTTTGGCACCAGTTCATGCTGCAGCTTCATTCTCTCTCCCTCCTGGTTGATACATTATACTCATATCTCTCAGTATTTGCTGTGAATGTAATTCTTGTATTTATAGTTCTAGGTCCGAAAGGGAAACACAAAATTGACTAAAATAAACCCTTAAGTTTGCAAATGGTACGCTAACGGGGGGGGTGTCTGTGTGCGTTTGCTGTCCGTGACACTTCACGCATCAATCAGGAACCACACTTACTACCATTAATTACTAATTGTAACACCTGTGCCCCGTTCCTGCACAAGNCCCTTCGGAGTCGGCCGAGGGTTACTGTGCCGCGTGCTCGGACGCGCCCTTACCGCCTTTCTCTTTCAGGGGAGATTGTGAGATTAAAAGATGCGGTCAGCACCAGCAGCTGGTGTCCGCTGCGGCGACAAGGATTCCTCTGCCTGGGAAGAGTGACAAAGGCTTCCAAGCGGCATTTTTAAGTTGTGGAGCGTGTGACCTGTAACATACTTACCAAAAACCTGGGAGCTTCCACTGAAGCCCAGGTCCGGAGTGCTGGCTGGTTGGCGCTCTGAAGGCGGCCAGGGGACGGTCCGACTGCCTGGGCACTGCAGGGCTCTCCAAAAGGCAAAGCGTGCGCTCCAGGACAGTGTCCGAATTCCTCGGAGACACTGACACACCTGGGGCAACAGCCACCTCTCTGCCAAGTCTGTTCTGGTGTTTCACCACTGAAGAAAACAGTTCCTTTTCGAGCGGCCATGCAAAGGTGTAGATTCTTAGGAGAGGCGTTGGGCTTCAACATTCAGACCAAACAGCATGGCGCTCTTGGTGCAACACTTATTAAAGCCTCACATCACATGGGTAAAAGAGACAAGGAATAGTGAGGATTTTTCTAACACCTTTTGCAGTAGATTGGCTTTGTAGTTTATTTATATAGTGTGCTCTGCTAAACTTTGGAAATCTTGGTTCAAGCTACCAGATCATAAAATTTCACCTTCCCAAGAAACTTTCTGTCGAAGGTCCTTACATGACTTGGGAGCACAAGTTTTACTCAGTCAAAATACAAATTGTGTTCCCAGTCACTTTGGTAATTTTGAAAGATGTATGTGGGGCTTGGTAAAGGCAACAGATGGTATTTCACTACTGAGTCACATTGTTGAGATGCAGCTGACACCTGGGTACAGTGTAAGGCTTGCTCTCACCTTGCCTTGGATCTATGAAACTTTACAGCTTGTATTTCTAAATATATCTGATGCCAGTGGGACCAAGTGCAAGTTTCAGCATTTTTTTCTGTGTGCTGTCTCATTCATGCTTATGATCTTCATCTTAACTTGGATTTCTAAGGTCCTTAGTCATGAATGCAGAGGAGCTCATATGGATCTCATATGTTGTTGTACATACACTGAACATTATAAGACAGTACCAGGGAGAGAAAGAAGAAAATAAAATAAAAAAAGAGGAATAGGAACTGAAAGAGAGGGAAAGAAAGGAGAGAAAAGAAGCACAGTGGTAACAGAGGAAGAGTCCAAAGACCAAAGGCATACAATATCTGATGGTAGAAGAGAAAAAGCAATTGTCTCAATCTTCCTGCCCTGTTTGCAGTTCTTAAATCCCCAGCTTCTGTTGAGAAGTAATATTCTAAAAAACTCGGTAGTACTAAACCCACGGCTTTCTAGTTTTGAGGGTACAGAGAGACCATGACAATGAAGGAGTAGCCCCAAAAGACAAAGTATGCCCATGCTACATACTGCTCTGTAGCGCAGAGATAGAAGAATCCAGGCAGAATCTGGACAGTGACCCTGCAGCTGTACAGGAGACAAGCCTGGGCTATGCTCTGGGCTCCTGGGCCAATCTGCACCTGCAACAGCATCCCCACCCATCCTGAAGTCTGCTACGTGGACCAGAAAACAAGTGAAAAACTCAGTGTTGTATTTTAAAAAAAGTCTCTATCACAACTCACTCAGGACTCAAAATTACCTCGTGAACCACGGGCATAGCAAGCTTTGGGAATGTTCTCCTTTCCCATGATGTGTGCCACTTACAGGATACCTCACTGTAGAGCTATCACTGCCTACAAGAGAATCTTCACAACAATTTAATCCATAGCCATTACTGTTGTCCTCATTTTATAGGACAGAAGAGATCATAAATATATAACTTGTAACTGTTGCGAAGTTCAATGTCAACATCAGAATTTAAGAGTTCTTGTCTCTGTTGACTCTGCTTACACCTCTAAACTCTGTTTACACCAGAGAGAGAAAGTTCTTTTTATTTTTTTTTACTTGAAATAACGTGTCTCTAATTATGCAAAAAAATTAATCTTTTAAATAGAATTAGGCATTCCAACTAAACATTTTAAAATATGTTAATTGCAACAAGTTCTGCAACAGAAAATCTTCCATGGTTCAATGCTTTAGGGTAATTCCAGGGAAAAAAAGAATCTGAACAGAAAATCTGACCTTTTACAACAGAAAAATACTTTTTTTGGGGGGAAAAAAATACAACCACAAAAAAACCCCCAACCAAACAAAAAACCAAACCCAACCCCTCCAACCATTTAAAGTGTTTTACGTTGATTCAAATAGGAAGTAAAATAAATTGGAAACTCTGACAGTTGTAAAGTGGAATTGAAGTCCTTTGGCCAGCTCTTTTTGTCTCTTGAAATCATGTAGCAAAAAATGTAGTCACCCCTGATATATGTACACATTAGTGTGGGCACTCAGTGTTTGAAATACAGTGTATGGAACTGCTCACAGCACATTAAGAATGCTCAGCAATGTGCAGTTTTAGGGTTGCACTTTATGCTGTAAGACACATTGTGCTGTTAGCAATCCTTTTTCTCTCACTAAGCACACATTACTTGAGTTTTCTAGTTGAGCATACTCCTGAATGACTTTTTACTTTTTTTTTTGAAGAGGGCCATAAATTGTCATCAAAGACCGGGGTCTCAAATCAGCTATTAAAGACTGTCTGCTTGTTCTCAAAATCCTATGTCATGCATACATCATTATTCTTTATAGAAAAGCAGGAATTCGGGGGATATAAAACTATGAACCCAATTAAAGAAGCATTACACGCAATTTGCATGTTGAAGGTAGTGTGGGTTTTTTTAAACAAAAAATCTGTCTTGTGAGGGTTTTATGTGGCCTTTCTTAATCTCCTTAGTTTGTTTTCAAAGATGATTGCTTTCGATCCATTTTTTCCAATCAGAAATAGTAGCTGCCTCCACTTTGCTATACGCTCTCTTTTGCTTCCTTTACAGGGGGTTGATCCACCTGTTCATTAAAAAGGGGAAAACTCAACTTTGGGGAGTGCCTGTCAAGTAGGAAAGTTGCGTAGTGATGTGACTCTGCCTTTGTGTGTGAGAGAGAAATCAATAAAAATCCACATCTGAAAAACGATTTCACTGTATGTAGCATAGAAGAAAAATCATGCTGAAGTCCTGAGCTAACTCACATAATGCTTTCAGGAATCAGAAAAATGACACTGTCAAAACACAACATTAGTTTTCAGAAGCCTCCAGGCAAAATTTTATTTATTTAAAGTTAGCTCCTATTTTAATAACAAAAAAGTGGCAGCATATTCTACATCAAAGAAAAAAACTTTTCCTAATGTTTCCATTCCTCTTGTGAAGTACTGGAGTTGAAGTAGTGGAGCGGTCTTTAAATAATTACGTGAGCGGCAGGATCTCAACCTGAGAAAGCTTTTTGTCTGCACTGGGGACTGTAGCATAAAGAGAATCACATTTGGCTTGCCTAATCTGAGCTGCAGTACGAGATACTCAGACTTTCAGTATTTAAATAGTTAGTTTTAAACAAGATCCATAACAATGAAGATGAGTCCTGAATCAACATCTCGGTAGACTGTAGCACCTTGATCAAGGAGGAGTACAGATGAGAAGCACATTTATGGGCTACAGCTCTCTAGTCAAGACCTATTAACCACATTCCTTGTGGTAGTACCCAAGAGAAATGTCCCTTAACAGTAGGATGGCACACAGCTGGTGGCTTCTCTTGCATATTACCTTCATTTCAGGCATCCTCACCTTCAGACCCAGACCTTAGAGTAGTCAAAGCATTTACCATTTTATACCTTGTTGAACGGATGAGAGATGCATTTTAGAGTTCACTTCTGGATCTCCTTCCTGGCAACTCTGTTTATTCCTCTTTGTTCTTCATTCATTAATCTTTTATAGTTAGAACTAGTAGTAGTGAGAAGGCAGTCTAGGGTCCTTTCCTTCACAGACATCCCATAAATAAAGAATAAACCCCTTAGGTCCCTAGACCTGTTGTTTGCCTTTTTAGCTTGACTTCCCCACCAGTTCCTAGGAATGCCATTCCTTTGGCAATAACTTCTTGTCTGTGTTTCCTTTCTATTATTTCATATCCTTTAACACCTCCTGCTTTGAACCTTAGCAGATCCAGCTCTGGAACTGGGGTAATTTGGTTCAGTCACAAAAGGCTCTACATTTGCATGTATCTGGGTCTTGCTGCAGAACGCTTGGGTATGTGTGGGAGTAGGACTGAACTTTGTCGCAACGAGATAACTCTTACATCTGAGAAATGTATTTCTTCCTTCTGGGCCCCTTGTCTTTTATAAGCAACAAAATAAATTAATGTCAAGGCAGCTACCAACAAACCTATGGGAATCAGTGAAGGGCAAGCAATGCTTGTGTGAGCCTGCACCCCTAATGCAATGGCACAACTTCTAGCTCAGACAAACAATGTCTTTCTTGTGAAGTGAGGGTATGGCAATAACGTGATTTATGAAGGATGTTATGGTAGGACAGTTCTGTCAACAGCTGCCAGTAGCAGGAGTTGCAGAAAGACAATAGAGACAGGGCACAGAAGTGAGATTTTTCACCTCTATCATGGCAAAATCTAAAGTAGAACAAGTCTTCTCATGAGTAACAGAAAGTAGTAACTCTGGCTGCCAGGTGATGTGCCTTTGAGATTGAAAACTGCTTTTCTGCCAAAGCAAATACCCCTAACTTGGGGACTGTGGAGAGTGGAGGAGCTCTTCTCCCAGCAGCGTAACCCGAGACCTGCCTATACTCATGCTGTGCAGGGGAGGCTCCCAGCACGTGTGTGGCTGTCCCAGTGATGGACCAAGAAAATGTTATGTGATGGACTTGTAAAGCACTTCAGGATCATCGGGGATGAATCATGCTGTAAAATGTATCATTAATGTTACTAGATGTATTATAGACTTCTGTGATCTGAGACTGCTGCAGGCAGTGTGCTGGGAGAAAAGCTTTCCAGATTGTGCTCATGCAAATTTCTGTCTGTGATCACATTCGTTCTGGTTCCCACTACAACATTACTTTCACACTCATGTGTGCTGCTCACTCAGTCTAAACTTTTTGTTATTGCAGGTTGTATGACTACAACATAGCATCCCTTTGCCAACACCTTTACAAGGGTGAGAAAACATACAAATATGGAAATAAAGGCACAAGAAATCTAATGGATATGCTTAAACTTTCCCAGGAACGGGGTGGTGTGAACCTAACCTTTGTCTCCTGACTTGAACATGTGCCCTAACAGGTTACTAGATCAGGGCAGCTGTCAATTTGTTCATGGTATTTAGTTCAGCTTGTCTTTTTGTTCTGAACCATTGTTTTATTCTGAACTGGGGATCTTTATAATTCAGAGAAGAATTTCTGAAAGCTGGGAAAATTAAAAGTGAAATCTGACCTATTTTGAGTACATCCTGTTGTACTGTGGCCAGAAAGGCTCATCAACTGTGTTAAATCATGCAAACAGCATTTTGAAATGATTTAGGATTGATCAGTCACAAAATAGCCATATAATAGGAGATGGAGGATGAGCAGACATATCCAACAAATGTTTTTGAAACACTGCAAGTGAAATGGAGAGTCAAGGCAATGGCAAGGAGACCTAGGGCCAGTGACATACTCTGTGAGAAGAACCTCAGAACAACCAGACTGTTTGGGAATGTAAGGAAAAAGCAGGCAGTGCTCTAAAAAATGAGAAAAGCAGGAAATCACAGGCAAATCCTAGTCATGAATTAATCCAACAGAAGTCAAATCCAAGAAATTGTGAGCAGTGAATCATCAGTAAAAGGGCACTTGCATGTAACATATGAGTTCAATTCACAGGTACCCAGTCTGTTTTTTAAAATTAAAATTTAAAATAGGTCAAAAATATTCAGTGTTCAGATGAAAGTTGAAAAAAAAGAAGCTTTCAAGATCTCAAGTCTGTATTTTGAATGTTTGTCTAATACATCAACACAGGCTGGCTTGCCAGAAATATTAAAATACAAGTAAAAAGATCATAAATTAGTAAATTGTCAAGTATTCTTAATATGTATTCTCAATGCCAGACATTTATAATAGTAAAAGCAGGTTACTTAAATAATAAGTGCCAGTAAGTACTCAGAGAGCTCAGAACAGTTTTACTTTAATACATAGAACAAACTAGGTTTGCTTCAGGAAACCCATCCTGAAAGAAGTAACAAAGATTTAACTTGAAGACATGAAAAGTTTCTGTGTTTTAGGATTTCAGTGTTCATTTAGAGAACTATTACACCATGCAGTAGAAATCTTTTATTAAACCAATGCACTCATTTATTTGAAATAAAAT
This sequence comes from Melanocharis versteri, assembly GCA_013397845.1. Classification (NCBI taxonomy): domain Eukaryota; kingdom Metazoa; phylum Chordata; class Aves; order Passeriformes; family Melanocharitidae; genus Melanocharis; species Melanocharis versteri. The sequence continues at coordinate 3,220,405 of VZTG01004479.1, forward strand.
TTTTATTCCATCACTGTATTTTGATAGACTAGACTCTGCACATAGACAGAAGATAATGGATTGAATAGGATGTCCTTGAAGAAGAGCTGCTTCAGATTACCTCTCTAATACTCAGGAGACATCCTGCTTCCAGTGCTCATCAGACTTCTGAAGGCTAAGAGGAAAGATGCACCCATGCTATCTGGTGTAACAAATCAGCTCCTGAATTACCTAACTGTAAAACTCACAGGGAAAAAAAATTAAATAATCTCTGCTTAAAATATCTCAATGTCATTTTAAAATCTATTTAGGAAGATCAGCTCTGGTGCCTTTATAGCAGCTTAGCCATGTGCATTGTAAAGGCTCACTGGTACTGTTGCCATCACTGGGTTTTGAAATGAGTACAGCACAAAGTTACTAAATCAGTTTTGGTTTTACAGAGCCATTTGGTCATACTTTCAAGCAATTAGAGAAATTGATATACAGAGACTTTTAAAAGGAGGCAGGAGACAAAATTTTATGGACACAGAGAACTATAACAAGACATAGATTACTTTTTGAAAAAAAAAAAGGAAGCAGAGATGTGCAAGACATATTCTAACACTTGTTAAGCAGAGAAACGAAAAATTAAAACTTAGGGTTATATTTTTAAAGACATTTTTCCACCCATTACATAGCCCTTCTGTGTTCTGAGTGCTAGAATAAGCCAACTTTTTGTGTCATAATAAGCATACAAAACTTCTTCCTGCAGGCTTAGTAAAAATCAGAGAAACAGAAGAATTTGTGTGCATACAAAAACCAGTGTCTTAGCACATCTGGGAATTTATAGTCTCTAGATTAAAACTTGCTGGGGTAATCACTCCACCAAGCTTGCAGTGAAAAAAAAAAACAAAACCCTTCATCTATAAATTTTGAGTATTGATGTCTTTCCCTCTTTTCCCTAAACCATGTGGATGTATGTGTGTGTGTGTGGATGTCTGTAACCATCTTCCCACCTCATGTCTTACGGTACCACTTTGTTACAAAGAAAGTCAAGAAGAGCTTTGCTGAAATATCTTATTCATAGTAGGACCCAGTCATTCTGATGAAAGTACGGCAGCTTAAGGCAGATAAAATGCTGCTATTTCTCTCTTTTATAAAAGTCTTAGGCCTCTCTGTGGCGCAACACTTTACTCACCCACCTTGCATATCAATGTTGCACAAATGGCCTTGTTCATACTTAAAACGGCATAGGCTGAGCTTGTAGTTTTAATCACTCACACCACTCTGAAACTGTTAGAAGCCTCTCTAGGAGAAAAAGTCAGCAAACTGTCCTTTTTTATGTATTCACAATTTAAACCTGTTGAAGTTCTATTTCTCTCTCTCAAAAAAGGAAAAGGTTTTCTTTCAGTTGAGAGAAAAAGAAAAGATCACACTGTTTTTCAGGACAATGCTTTCTGTTACCATTTCTCAATGCAGCTCTACTGGGAAAAAAAGCAGGCTAGTTTGAGTCATGAATCTTGTACGAAGAATTGCACAAAAGTTGGTTTCTTTAGGAGCAAATTTCCTGCCACCTTAAAATGTCCAGTACAGTACAAAAGCTACGATCAACGTGTTTCAGTATCTTTTTTAAACTCATGATGAAAAAAAAAAGACTGCTACAGGAGACACAGTGAAACTTTTACCATCTCTTTGGTTTCCATATGCATCAATGAAAAAATAAGCTTCATTCTTACCTCTCTGAAAGTACATCTTCTCTTACAGCCCACTGGTTCTCTGGCCCATGGGCACTCCACACTGGGAGAAATAAAACACTGGTATTTTCAGGGAGAAGTGAGAAAATGATTGAGCCTTCTAAAAGAGTAGAATTCAAGTAAACCAGGCACATCCAGGTATTAACAAGATCTTTTCTGATCGTGGGAAAGAGCAAGGATCAAATATTTTTAAGTCTAACCTAAAAATGATCCTGAATGCTAATCAACTAATGTATTGTGCACAGATTCATCTCTTTTTCCTTAAGAAATTTAATGCAACCATTTATTTATACACTGTTACATAAAACATTCTTTGCCTTGCCCCTTTCAAAAACATTTAAAGATCTGTGAAAAAAGTAATACTTACTAAAGAAGGTGGCAGCTCTGCTATATTACTGGAAGCATTAGTAAGGAACAATAACATTTAACAGTGTCTAATTTCAAATACTAATCAGCATAGTATGCTGGGCATGCAAAAGTTCTAACAGAGGAAGATCTTCTAATCTTTAGTCTCTTGTTTTATATTAGGTGATGCCAAGTGCATTTCTGATAGCGGGTAAGAAAATTAAACTGGAGTGCTAATTCCACCTCGTAGTCACCTCAGTGTGAATGTCTGAGGTACCTCAGATATATGCTGGTGGAAGAGAAGGATAACTGGAGTGCTGGTCTCCTAGCTCCAGTGCTCACACTCTGGAAGAGAAGCAGTGAGAATATGTAGATGTAGAATATGGGCAAGGCAAAGGTTTGATACTCATTCTTGAAGGTTTAATTTTGTAGCCTTTGTCTGAAAGTAAGATTTTTCTGCAGTGTGTTACTGCTTCAAGCAAAGTCCCAAAAGGCTTTCTGTTCTGTACTGACCTTATGTAATGAGTAAAATATCAGTGGCAATGAAATTGACAGGAGCTTCACCTGTGTGTCTGAGCCCGTTTTAGTGAAAGCAGTGGTAAAACTCCTGTTGATTTTCTGGAGAAAACTGAAGCCCGGGGTCTACGGTGGCTGGTAGCTACCTGAATGTTGTTAGCTCTTTAATTAGAGCTGTCTACCAGATGTAAAACACAAAAATACCCCTGGCTTAGAACGCAGGATGGCAAATCCTACTGTCTGGCCATCATTTCCATTATTTGTTTCAGTAACATGTGCATCCTAAATACTACTCTGAATATTTCTTCCCAGCTGCTAGAAAACGGTTAAAAATCTGGCTACAAATAACGTTTTTGTGAGTTGGCCTGAAGTGAGTAAATTCAACATAGAATTGAAAGGAATCCAGTCCTTAAAACAGTATTGGAGGTAATATTCTAGTTTCACTTCCATCAAAATGATCTAAAGTAATAATTGATGCATTGTAACCAGACCTAAATATATCAAACAAAAAACCAATGTGATCAGACCAACTGCATCTCCCAAAAGTCACCTTCTATAACCTGCAGACATCTAAAAATAAGTCAGAAAAAAGTACATTATTTTTAAAAGAAACCTTTATTCTTCATACAAACCTGACTCTGTCATATATCATGAGGCATCATTAACAAGCTAATATGACTTTGCTTAAATCAAAGAGTATTGCTTCATGAAAGTATTCAACAAAATTAGTATCAACTCTTTTCTTTGTTCTCTCCTGGATGGAATGTATGTGTGTTTTGATATCAGCTCATCTCCTATAAACTACTAGCTTAGCCAGCATGTTACATGAATAACATCTTTGCCAGGTAAATCCACCACAGGTACTAAAATCAGAGCTGGGGTCTTCTCTTCCAAATATTTTTCAAGGTATTCTTGCAGTCCTAAAATAGAAACAAAACAATTAATGAGTCCTCTTTGTCTTATTGTGTCCTGTCTCTTACAAATGATTTCTAAATACTTCTCTGAGAGTTATTGTGGAGTAGCAATTAACAAAAGGAAGTGAAATGCAACTCTTTAAGTTTTCACTTTATATAGAAGGAAAATGTCCCACCTCCTTTTTGACTGATTTGAGATTAACTTTAGATGTCGCCCAATTGCAGAATTCAGCAAAACAGTTAAATGTATATTTGTCAACCGTGAGTGAGTGAGTGAGTGAGTGGTCTGTTGATTACAGACACAGAGAACTGAACTAGAGCAGGTAATACAAATAACAAAAGGCCAGTTGAAATTCAGTTTTTGTCATTTTTGATATTTGGATGATCAGCACATAGTTGTCTGTAAATGAAACTCTTCTCTCAAGTCCCATTGTGCTGCATCAATCAAAAGAGAAGTTAAAGTGGGCCATTTTAAAAAACTTTATGAACTTGATTTTAATTTGTAATCAGTGGGTGCATGCCATCTTGAAGACATAATGGAGGAAGTCCAGGAATGGCAACGTATATGACTGAATATCTGGAATTACAATAAGTTTCAAACTGCTAAAACTACAGAATCTGGCTATGAGATGCTTTAAAGGGACTGGTGTGTGTGGAAGAAGTTTGCAAATTTAAAAGTCCATTATGGGAGCAGAATTAATAATTGAGAAGATCTAATTAAAATACAGAAGAAAAGTAAAGAATGAAAAATTTAAACTTGGCATCATGACATTTTTGGTCATGCTCAGCCTCAGTGAACATGCTAGAAATCAAGCCACACAGAATCCTAAAGAAAACTACCAAAAACCTGCTGAATGACCCACAAAAGACAGTTTCCTAATGATAAGGTATAGCCTGCATAGGTTCTTGTTTCAATAACTTATTTCTGTCAGCAGCTTCTGGGATTATGGCAATTCTTTATAACACTAAGCAATCTTGGCTAGAAAGGGTGTAAAGAGGGCAGAACTTGCAGACTGTCAGAGCTTTTTTTTTTTTTGGCGTCACTGCCTGTGAAACTGCGAATAGGCAGTTCAGTCAAAGTGTTACCTCATCCAGGATAAAACAGGAATTTTGCAATTGTATTCACTGAAGCCAAAACTCCTCTCCTTTTATCTGGCAGCAGTAGCATAAATTAATGTAATAATGGCAATGCTGCCTACAAAATATTGCAAAGACAGTACCAGTCTTCTGAAATTCTGCTGGCTTCCTTCTGTATTAGCATCATTGACATTGAGGGTGAAGACAGACAAGGGTGAGCCAGAGATCAACAGTCACCTCAAAGGTCAAAGGACTTCTTCATCTGGTGTGTAAAAAGTAACTCATTCTCTGTATTACAGATATTCAGCAGTGACCTGCTAATTAACTATCAACTAGCACTTTTCTTGTAAAATTTGACTTCAGAAAACTTTATGGCTATGCTGACTCGGAAGGCATTAAGTGGAAGGCGTAAAGGCAAGCCACCTCAAAATCACTGATTCCACTCTATATTAAAATTACATTGCCTTTTTTTCATCAATTAAAATTGTGAAAATACAATTTTAGATTTCAGTGTTTTTTCACAGGCTTAAAAGCTGCGAATCAGTGCTCAAAGCTACCAAAACAAGTCCAGGTATTCCTTTTAAAGGGAGAATGTGAAAGTGCGCCTATCTGGAAATACAACTCCACTCTTTTGTGGGTTTGAGGTAGCCAAAATAGCCATAAATATTTACATTTGAACATGCCCTAGTGGACTTGCTTGCCAACCAGGAAGAGCCACCTTTCCTAAAGACCAGTGCCTTTTCTATTGCCAGTGCCTACATGCATAAATGAAATGTGGATAAAAACCTGGGACATATGCCTCTAAGTATTTTACTGTATTTACAAATCAATTAGTTTGATATCAAAGCAGTGAAACTTAGATGTGCATCTTTATACATTTAAAAATTGTGGATAAAATTTGCTCATGCAAACTTCCCCTGAAAAGTAGAGACTGGGTCTTCTAAAACAGTAAAATTGTACTCTAAGGTCTCACAGAAGACAATGCACAATTAGTAAATCTGTGGCAACCTATGCAATTATAGCAAAATAAAAAAATTGACAGCTATGTATTTTACCTGCTCTAATAAGTTACTCTAAATATTCAAATACTAATTGTATATTTTTAATGATAGGAAATTAGTAAAGATACTATTTATATTTTTGGTGCCTTTACACCAATGCATGCAGCATGGTGTGAACAGGAAGAGCTGGAAGACAACCATGCTGCCTGAAATCTATGTCCTCGTTGCCATTAAAACACAGCTCAAAGTGGGTCCATGGGATTCTCATGAGGTTTAACAAGACCAAGTGCTGGTGCTGCACCTGGATTGGGGCAATCCCTGGTATCAGCACAGGCTGGGGATGAACAGATGGAGAGCAGCCCTGCCCAGAAGGACTTGGGGGTGCTGCTGGGTGAGAGGCTGGACATGAGCCAGCCATGGGCACTCCCAGCCCAGAGAGCCAAACGTGTCCTGGGCTGCATCCAAAGCAGTGTGGGCAGCAGGGAGAGGGAGGGGATTCTGCCCCTCTGCTCTGCTCTGCTGAGACCCCACCTGCAGTGCTGCATCCAGCTCTGGGGTCCCAGCACACGAAGGACATGGACCTGCTGGAGTGAGTCCAGAAGAGAGTCACCAAGATGATCAGAGGGATGGAGAACCTCTCCTACAAGGAAAGGCTGAGAAAATTTGGTTTGTTCACCCTGAAAAAGAGAAGGCTTCAGTGTCACCTTATTGTGGCCTTCCAGTACCTAAAGCTACCCTACCAGAAAGATGGAGAGGGACTTTTTCCAAGGGCATGTAGTGTTAGGGCAAGGGGGAATGGCTTCAAACTGAAAAAGAGTAGGCTTAGGCTAGGTATTAGAAAGAAATTCTTTAATGTGACTGTGGTGAGGCACTGGAACAGGTCGCCCAGAGAAACTGTGGATGCCCCAGCCCTGGAAGTGTTCCCGGCCAGGTTGCATGGAGGTCAGAGCAATCTGGTCTTGTGAAACGTGTCCCTCCCCAAGATGGGGGGTTTGAAACTGGATGATCTTTAAGGTCCCTTCCAGCCAAAACCCTCCTATGAATTTATGATTGTGAGTACATGAAATTTGCTCTAAGCAGGTGAAATTCATCCTGCAAGATGGATGTCCCTGCTCCCAAATGAAGCACAGAAGTACAGAGAGCAGGTTCCATATGAAGTGTCTTCCTGCACTCCTATTTTTTTTTTTTTTTACCTGGGTACAGCTGAGGAATATGGACATAAATAAAACTTAAAAATGAACAAAATTTATTAAGTGTCTTCTGGCATTACCATCTATTTCTGCCATTCCTTTGTGAAGACAGGATACTGAAATCAATAATTTGATGATCTCTCATGCTGACTTAGCAGCCCTTCCATATAACTTGGCACAAACTAAGAGTGTAAGCTATTGTTTTAAAGGTGCTTTTCACACTAGGAAGAAAAAAAAGCCAAATAGGAGAGCTCCTAAATCTGAGAGCTCCTAAAGGGTCATTCCAAAAGATTAGGAGGTGATTTTTACATCTTTGCTGTCATTGGCCTCAGCGGGATTTTGGCAGTATCAGGTGAGGCCACAGAATCCACATACATTTTCAAAATCAGGTCCCTGTTATTGTTGCCATACTCTTGCTTCAGTGTGTATCTGCAAGGGAGTAGTAATCTAATAGCTCATATGAAAAAGGAAAATGGTAGCAAAAAGGAAAATGGTAGCAAAAAGGAAGATCACATTTAGCCCAGTACATAAAAAATCACTTTCATATTACAACTACTATCTTTCCCTCACTTTTTAACCAAAAGATATTGTCACATTGCTTAGAGCAGGTTTTTAAATCCCTGAGCTAATAAAGCTCCATTGCTTCTGCTGCAGAGATCTGACATGCAGCATGTACTTTGAAAAGATGCATCACAGGGGATCAGGTTCCTAACAGTTGACTAAGAGTTCCTGTCCCAAAAGATCTGCCCCTGGTGTGCAGAACACTTAACCCTTCGACCAGTACCAACATGACTATTCACAAATTATTGATGTCCCTAAATCCCTGGCAGATTGCAGACAGTTCTTGTCTCCCTTGAAGCCAAAGCATATGGTCACTAATGAGATGGATTAAAAATACATACACACATTCAGGGCTTTGCCACGTGAATGTAAAGCCACAGAAATGTTAGAAGGTGATTGAACTGGACTGAACACTGCTAAATACATGATTAGCTTGTTATGGATCATTTCCATTGATCTATATACAGTTTCACAGCATAGTTTAATTAAAGCTGTCTGGAACAAGCCTCTGCCTTAAATGATCAGGCACTGCAATGCAAAGGTGAAACATGAGGAACTGGAGATGCCCCTCCCTTTCTTAAACATCCAGCTGACTGTCTCTGGTGTACAACCACAGCAGGAATAGAAACTGTGCTTTACAATATTGTCTGTTTTTACAGTCCAGGGTTTTTCCCATAATTTTCTTAATATAAAATGATGTAGTGGAATATAAGATTTGGAAAAAAAACCCTTCACAGTTTGCTTGCTTCTTTGCAATTAATACCTTTCTATCCAAAATAAAATCAATCCCAGTAAACAAGAATATACTGTTGGAATATAAAAGGGAGTCACTTGGCAAAATATGATTTTGTGCTGATTTTTTTTTGCTGCAGCTGCGAAGATTTTAAATGACAATATGGATATTTTTCACAGTCTAATATTTGGCTTTTCGTGTGGTGCCTTATGCTTTTTGTTACTATTCTTGATGACATCATTTCACATTGGTCATTGTACTTTTAAGGGACTGGTTTTTCAAAACTGATGTAAGCTCCTTCATGGAATACTGATGATGCACTTCAGTAACTCTGGCCTAGGATATTTATCTGAATACAAGTTAAGCAGTTGCTTTGAATTGCAGAGGAAGTCTGTTATAGCCATGATATATGAGACAAATGACCAGTAGGAGTTTGGATAAGGCTGTGAAACCACTTTAAACCTGTGATTTCCTAAGGCAGTCCTTGGAACTGTGACTATAAAACAACTTGTGTTCTTTGCTACATAACTTTCAAAACATAATCTGTGTGGTTGAGATTTTTTTAAACTGTGTCTAGATTTCTCTCCCTTCTTTCAATGTCAACAATTGATGAATGAGCTTTCCTGTTGAATGGTAAATACACAATAACATTTGTTAACAAAAAAAGTAACTGGTGTAGTTTAGACTTCAAAAAAACCCCCAAATTTACTGTTTCAGGCCTATTTGTAAGTATACATACCCCAAAATTAAAAAAAAAAAAGAAATTACAGAGGGAATTGTACTTGTGTTTGGAACTCAAGTCATATGCCTGGTCAGTTGCCAAAGCAGCCAGATCTGCACATCTGTATATGCAAACAATTCTTTCATAAAAACCTATCTCCAAGAATTCCTCACATTTCATTTTGGTTTCTCCTGCAATTTATGGACCCTTCTATACTGACAGACTTCTTTCTTCTCACACTTAACTAGTTTTAGTTGTAACAATGAAAATACCTTCCTCAAGTAACCACGTAACAGATGAAAATACAACCTGTACTGAAAGCACTAAGGCCAATGTTAGCCATCCTCTTTCAGCTTGTTCCTAATACCAGAGAACCATTTTAGGTGATTGCAACCTCTTCTTGAAGGATATGGTTATTAGGATGCAGACTGATAGGACTCTGTCACTTTGCACATAAAAGCAGGGCAACACTTCACCCAGCAGAGCATTTACCAAGAGAAATCATGGAATCATAAAATAGTTTGAGTTAGAAGGGACCTTTAAAGGTCATCTAGTCCACCCCCCTGCAATAAGCAGAGCCATCTTCAACCAGACCAGGTGGTTCAGAGCCCCATTCAACCTGACCTTCAAAGTTTCCAGGGATGAGGCATCTACCACCTCTCTGGGCAACCTGTTCCAGTGTCTCACTGCCCTCTTTGTAAAAAACTTCTTCCTTGTATCTAGTCTGAATATACCCTCTTTTAGTTTAGAACCACTACCCCTTGTCCTATCACTACAATCCCTATTAAAAAGTCTCTCCCATCTTTCTAATAAGCTTCCTGTACATACTGAAAGGCCAATGAACAGTCTCCCAAGAGCCTTCTCCAAGCTAAATAACCCCAACTATCTCAGTCTTCCCTCACTGGAGAGAGATGTTCCACTCCTCTTACCATTTTTGTGGCTCTCCTATGGACTTGCTTCAAAAGGTTCATGTCTTTTTCATGCCAAGAGAAAAATTGGCTATAGAGAAGACTAGTACTCTGTTATATTTTACTGCTAGTCCTGTTTGTGCAGTGGACTTCTTGTCCCTCTGGAATCTACCCCAAACCTAAAAGTTCTAGCAATGTAGCAGGCTACAGTAAAAACATAGCGAAAGTTGCTCTAGGCTTGATGGGTACCCACAGGAGTTGTAGCAACTCTTCCTACAGCTGAGCAGATGAAAAGAAATGAGGAAAATGAGCTGTGTTTCCCTGCTCAGATTTAGAGAGGATAAGTTGCGAGCGCAAAAGGCAGCAGTCAGGGACCTTACTATTCATGTGAGGTACAAGAGAAATGAGTGATTGGCTTATCTTAATCCACATTAGTAAATCAGTCAGGATGCCTGAACTCTGCACCACCAGCAGCAAGAGAGGGACAGCTGGCGTAAAATGACCAACTCTGAAGGAATCCAGATGCTGCCTCTTCCTCTCCCAGCCTCCTAACCCTCTCTGCTGTCCCTCTGTTTCAACAGGAGGGTGTGGGAAAGAAAAAGGGCTCACTCATAATCAGGGAGGGCATTAACATTTACAGGAACCTCACTTTTCTAGAGCTGAGTCACTTGGCTGAGTAACTGTACAAGTCTTTTTAGACTGTAGCTCATGCATTTTTTTATCATCTGAAAGAAAATTAGTAGACAAACCAGTTATTTTTAGTATTGGTTTGATTGTGGGCCTGTCAGCCTTGGTGATGCATCTCTTTTATCAAGCTGCCACAATACCTTGTTTTGTTTTCAGAGCAAAGTTTGATTAAAGACCAATTTCAAAAAAGTTACTCACTGTGGGCGTTAATTAGTGATTCCTAGCCTCTGCGGGGTTTCTTATGATCTGTTTCACTTACTAAACCCTGTAATTCAATTTACATGAAGATGGGAATGAACCAACCCCTTTCTATTCTTCTGAAGGCTTATGTTTAACTCAGTCCTGAAAGAACCTCTCTCCTATCATTCCCTAATAAGGAATTCTAGTTTCTAGCCTTTTAAAATCAAAATTAAAATACTTCACATCTATAAGGACTTTTCAACTAATGAGCTGAGAAATAGCTTCAGAAGGGGCTAGGTAAACTTTATGAAGCCTTTGCTTCGAAATAGTGTTTTCAGTGGTGCCCAAGTATACTGTGCATCTTAGGAAACACTGGTAAACATGTTTTTCTCTTCCTCTGCGCCTTTCTGTGAGTGGAGCTCTGTCATTCTGTAGAAGGCCGCTGGCATTGCCCTCCTCCTCTCTCATTAATAGACAAGGAAAGCCTTTTGTCTTTCTGAAAGCAAAAGGCCAGCTACTAGGTCAAAAATATTAAAAAGGTGGTTGATGGAAAAAGACTTAAGAGTACTAGCAGGTAAAAAGTAGCAATGGAAGTGAAATTTAGAACGTGATATAGGTAAAATTAGGAACTACTGAATAAAAATGAATGAAAAGAAAATACCATTGGGGTACTATACACGTACAAGCAGGCCAAAAAAAAAAAACAAAAAACAAACCAAAAACAGTCCTAAAGAAAACCTGACTCAGGTACATTGAGTATATGAAACTAGGTTGAAAAAAACGTGAAACCAGTACTAAAGAGATCAAAACTGTGAAAGAGAAGATGACCTAAAATGGTCTTTTTTTAATAGTAGACTGCACGGGAAAACTGAGGCTGGGTGAGGCAACATAATCAAGCAGAGTTCACGGACACTTCCATCTTAAAACATCCTCTTCCAAGTATACATTCTCTCATGAACTTCCTCCCAAATTTTAAAACCTAAACTTCATCTTAGGTATAGTATGGACTTAGGCTGGCAGGGATGCTTCCTAAAGTTGTGCAGTGTGACTGATACACCAGAAATGCTGAGAAGGAAAGCAAAAAGGGAATGACAATCATAAAATATATATATGAATATTTATAACAATTACAATTTCAGACCCAAATGCCATCCCTAAAACAGCTATAAGCCACCCAACTCTCTCTGGGTATACAGAAGTTACCTTCCAAAGTGCACACAGTACCAGTCCAATTAGGTATGTTATCATGCACATCAACAGCAAGTTGCAGAAATAAATATGACTCTTTTAAAGATAAACAAATGTTGCTGAGCTCTTCTGTGTATTAGTTAGGTCTGTTTCTCAATAGAAAGAATTAATATTTGGCTTCCATAATAATTCTTTCAAGCTGCTGGCTACAGCTCAGAAAATAGCAGAACATGAAAACTCATCGCTGTGTGTTTTCCAGTGTTCTGTTTTTAGTCATGTCCTATATACAGATTGAGAATCAGCCTATACAAGGTTATAAATGTGCACTTTTGTTTAAAATGTCATTAGCCTTCTGCACTAAATAAAGAAACACTTAAGCATGCCCTTCCAATACTCACAGTGAGGTCTACATATAATTTCAAAGAGAACAGAGGACTGAACTTTCCAAGTACAATCACTCAGAGAAGAACTTGGGCTTTTTCTAAAACCATGACAGAGTGCAAAGATCACGAGCCTGTTTTCCCTGTGTGCTATCCTTCAACCCTGTAACGATCCAATCTCTTTATGGGGTGGATGGTTATTGAATTTGTATGCCAGCTGTGTTCAGAATCTCTGGGGAGGATGGGCTGTAATGACACCAAGCAGGGATGAGTTATGAATGGAGACAGATTATCACAAACATAGGAAGCAGTAAGGACCCATTTTTCAGGAGGCATTTAAGAATGTGCTTCATAGTATGTGTATGTATGTACTTGTTCACTCATATAGTCTCACCTGAATGTGCCTATGGAGGCAGATAGAACCACAGGATTCACTAGAGGCTCACACACATGTTTTTGTTGTACTCTAAATCAGATAAACATGTACTTTATTTTTTTTTTTCCACATTAGTTGAAAACTTGGTGTGAAAATGATCAACTGCAACAGCACCTGTGCAGTAATTATGGAACTTGGTTTTTCACCCTTAGGTCAAATTATAGCTACTGACTCTTGGCCCATAGTCCAGGAGCATGAGATGGGCAGATTTGCAAGCTGTAGGACAGTTGGTTGCTGTGCCCTCCAGGTAGGGTTGGGGACACTGCTGGGGCAGTGTGTGTGGGAAGCCCGGCTGTGCCTGCTGGTAATGCAAGAACTTTTATCTCTAGGGCCTGTCAATCTGGCACCTTTCACAAGTGTTAAATTCACTTAAGTATATTTTTTAAGAAGCTGTCATGAGACATACTGAAGCAAATATGTCCTTCGGTGGTTACACATGGACTAAGTTGTAACAATGTTTGTTAAGTGCTTTGACATCCCCAAGTGATATGTTTGGTACAGCTTCCACATTTGTTCGTTTATTCAAGTCTGCTAAATAGTCTTCAAAGGCAGTGGGTTAAAGAAATACCTGACTGGACACACTGCATCCAACAAGACAGACCACAGAGAGATGTTTATATAACTAGAGGACACCACATACCTCTGCTAGTAGGAGAATTTAGTCTACAAATAATAGAAAAGCTTTCCAAAAGATGTTGTGGTAAGCATCTTTTAACTGGGTACATAGAAGATCATATGGTACTTGCTTTATGTCAAGTTAAGCTGTGATCATTTAAAATAATACTGATGGAATAATTGTTTTCAGTTTCTAGGCCAGATTCTCAACAACTATAAATTGTAGGTATGCTAATTTACACCTGCTGAGGAGCTTGCATGGTAGATTACATATTTATATATAGTATCATGTGCAAACTAATTAGGTTATTTCTAATGTTTACCATTGTAAAGAACTCTGAAACTTTAAATCAATCTCCTGCACTAATGTAAACAGTGTATTCTAACAGAAACAGATAAAAGTGCACCGAACATGTTAAATACATTATTAGGTCGATGAAGATCATTCATATTGATCCAGGTCTGGCTTCACAGCAGTTTAATCAAGGCTGCCTGGAAGATGTAACAGAGTGGTCATGGCATTCACTGCCTTTTGTGCCGAGTGAGTCAACAAATGACTAAAATTTCATTAGTGCTTCAACTGACAACTTATGCAAAATTAACCAGAGTAGGCTAAAAGAAGGGTAGACCAGTATTTAGAGGTGGAACAAAACCCAGCTTCTGTTTTAATGGGGAAATTGTGCTGCCAGAGGTTGCTGATGATTCACCCAGAAATTTGTGGGCTCTTGATAGCCACACTACTTACTTCTCCTTCATCTGGCAGATTTACATTAATTGGATTTTTATCCTGCATGGCAGTGACCCAAGTAATCAGTACCCTCTTACTCCCTACAGCCAAGGAACAAAAAGAGAGAAATGAAAGTCTTTTGTTCCTTCTCATGGCCTCCAAGGATGACAAATAAATCTCAGTGCTAGTGCTTCCTGTGTAGTATGAGCTCATAGTTTGTTATGGAATTGGGAACAGGAGGCTTGGGAGAGTCATTCAGCTGTGTCAACCAACAGCAAAATGAAAGAAAAAGGGTCTGTAACTTGGCCACATAGCGATCTGAGCTGCAAGTCATTTTTGCTCTAACTTGAAGTTATTAATAGCATAATTTACAAAAGCCTTCAGCAAGACTTACGTGTCATTTTATCAGGCACTAAATAAACACTAAATAACTGACAAAGTCTACCACCAAGAGTTTACCATTGACACAAAAAACCTGAGCTGTAAAAGGAACACAGGACAGACAGGAAACTGAGCCATGGAAACAGTGGAGGAATTACATGATTTGTTGAGATAATTTGTAGAAAAGCCAACAACTGACCCCAAATTCTGACCCAGCATACACCCCTTCTCTTGAGAGCATACCACAGTGAGGACACTTACAAACAATAATACAGTGGCAAAGACCTGAAGCATCCTTTTGCTTGGGCTGCTCTTGGACCTCTGGAAATTAAAATCACAGTCCCAGAAGAGCAGTGCTGCACACGTTCCACCTGCTCTGTTCTTAAACAACTTCACTGCTTGGAGGCCTCTGCTCTTCTTCCACCATCCATAGGTGGAGTTGTTTACAGGTCATTTGAAAGTTAACTGTGGACTTTATGACAAAATAGTCTATTGTATCTATCATAAGGCTATACATCTAACAGTATTATGATTTCTTACTAAACATTGCTATATTTTTTATACCACAGTGTATCACGGAAGTCTGCAATGAAGTTAAATTATTACACAAATATATATGTTTTAAAAAAAAAGAAGATTGTTTCTTCACCAAAATACATGGTCTCAAACATCTGTTTTTAAAAAAAGAAACAAAAACTTTTGTAGAATGCCTTTTGGGATTACACAGATTTGCAGTGCTTTCTGTAACTCTTATATTTTGTGTGACGGGTAAAGTACACAGCATAGCCCAGCAGTAAATGGAAAGGCTGCCCGGATCTGGGCTGTTGCTTAGAGGTCTCAGGTTCACCCAGACGGATCAGCCCCTAGACCCATCAGGCAGGCCAGGACCCACAGGTGAGCAGTTAGTCAGCAGCACTGACAGCTCCTCTGCTGGATCACTGGTTCTTTTGACAGGATTTTCTGCTTCTGGAGCCCTAAGGTACATCTCCGTTAAGAACTACGTTAGCTCAAAGAGATACTGGATTAATGAAATTGAAAATGGTCAGGAGAAAAATGTATGTGGTGCTTTAACCACTTTTAAGAAACATGAAGTGCAAGTGATGGAAGGGTGACCTTTATCTTTTCCACCAACAGAAGCCCAACCTATCAGGCAGAGTGAGAACATAATTTATCCTTGTGCTTCGTTCTGTTTAAAGATGCGATCTTTAAACAGTATGAGATCTGGTTTTAACAATTTTGCAGTACAGGTAGAGAGAAATAAATTGTTTAAGAAGAGACGTCAGTTTTAAAGCAAAGCTAAGCCCACACAGCCCTGTCTTTGGTCAACACTGATACTTTATACCTTGGGCCTCAATTTGTCAGGGAATATCACACCTGGAACATCATCACTGGAGTGGTCTTACCAGTATTTTCTACTCTACATTAGCTGAATGAGTTGGCTTTTCTTTTTTAAAGGCTTCTCTTGCAAGGTGGTTTCTCAATTACACCACTGCTAGGAAGATTCATTAGAATGAGGACATAACCTCCTTTTCTCTTTTGCAGAAAGCCCATTTTGCTAGAAAGGAAGGCAACAAAATATGTTCTGCCTAACTGAGTTTCTGCCAAATCACTTTGAAGGGCAAAGAAAACTCATCTGCAACCTGCCACAGGAACACCTGGGGTCATTAAAAGTCCCAAAAAATCTGGTAAGATCAAAAGGTGAAACAGGAAAATGCTAAAGGAGGAGGATGATTACTATGATTAATCACCATCATTTAATCAGTTTCATTTTTGACTTACCAAGAGCAAAGAAGCAGAATAAAGGAAAATTAAATGGTTCTTATACTTTATAGTCAGAGAACTTCATGCTAAATATATTTGTTTCCCTTTGTAGTTACTAATTTTGGTAAATCTAGCACTTTCAAATGCTACTAATATAAATACAGCCAGATTCAAAGTTATTGGTACCTCTCATTAGTAAAGCATAGCACTAAAGAATAAAATAATAATCTCCTTGCTTAAAATAAAAAATTGGTTATGCCTTTACTTCAGAATTCTATCTTTCCCTCAGGGGAAATCTGGAAGTTTTAAATACACAGATCTTTTGCTTTGCCACAATTCTCTCTTTTTGACCTCTTAGATATTTTTTGTCTGCTGTCACATTTTTGCTGATTTGTTTTTAAATTATAAATGTGATTTTAGATTCACTTTTCTTAAACCACTTGCCACAATTCTTTACAAAAATCTACATGCAGTTTCATTCTTAAGGCCAACCAAGGATTTACAATATGCTAAACTGGGCAAAAATTCTGTAGTAATCAGCACAATATATTTTATACTCCATCACAATAATTTTTTCTGTCTCCACATCGATATAACTTTTTCTGCTTTTTACAATGGTTTACAACTTAAATAATTTAATACAACAGTTGTTATATTTTTATTGCAAGCTTATAAAACTTGCACGGTAAGTCTCTTGCATGCAATATATTAAATAAAGAAATGACAGAGAAGAAGGGGAACTGATGATTACTAAAACTGTAATTCTGAATGTGTCATAAAGTGCTTCTGGCTCACTTGTGTTCTGCATATCTTGTCAAAGTCCCTCAGATGAACCACCTCTTCATATTCAGTTCTCCTTGCCTCTTACTCCGGTGCTGATATAGGTAAAACAATGATTTCACATTTCAGTCAATGCATTGATGTTCACCATAAAGACCCAAGGGGCAGGAATGCCATTGCCAGCTCTGCCACTGAGTTGCTGGAAGACCCTGGGCAACTTATTTGGCTTCATGAACATGTATAGAGCTATGCTTTATTTAATTTTGCAAAAGCTTCAGAGGTGTATAGACATGTGTCTCCTTAAGTGTAAGGCAGGACCTTTCTGTCTCATTTTGGTATTTCTAAGCAACTGAAATACTTGATCCTTTGTAAAAAAACCCTCCAGATTTCATACTTCCATTTTGTAGAATAAAAAAAGTACTTTCCTGCCTTTGTGAAATGTATTGAGATTGCTTGATGAATAATTGTTACTGCTTTAGTATATCTGAGAGCTTATGTAAAAGATGCTGCTTCAATAAGACTCTTTTAAATTATGTTTTACATTAGAGACCCACTTTAAATACTTTAACAGACAGAGTTGTGTCCATGTCTACAAAGTAGGTCACTGTATATCCTGTATATCCACAAGAACATATAAGTCTGCTGCTTCTAAAACTTCTTTGCTGATATCTCACATAAAAATAATAAATAGTGATCTAAATTTATGTCAGAAGTAAATTTTACTTACTTGGAAATGCTATATGTATTTTTATTTCAATTTATATCTTTCTATTTCTGTAAACTGTCTGTTGTAATGATCCTAAGGCTAGGCTTGATAAAAACATCCAGACGATATTTCTGATGGCTTGGCCCAAAAATACATAATTCCCGTAAACCACTTACCTGTGGAGCCTTGATGTTGCTGATAAAAAGACTCTTTGTCTAGATGACTAAGATTTCTTAGTAGAAAGGCTTGTGACCTCTAAGAGATACTGAGAAAAGAACTTACAAACTTTTCTTTTTGTAGAAAAATATGGTAAGAGTGCAGATATCTGAAGATTAATTTCTGAACTGTGTTGCTATGATTTCAGTCCATGCCTACATGAATCACTCATTTTGTAGGGTGAAGAAACACAGATGCCTTCATACTCTCTGAGAGTCTTGGTTTTTGCTTGATGCTTGAATGGTGCAATGTGAAAATGAATACTGGAAATAAAATCAGCACTGAACTCTTAGATTAAGCAGCATTTTTTTTTTCCTCAAAATATAAATCAAAAAATAAAACTTGGAAGACAGGTATGCTTGTGAACTTGAAAAACTTCAAGGAAAGTACCTAGAGGATTTCAACTCAATTTCATTTCAGTTTTACCTTTTTCCTTCTCTTTAAATATCTTAGCTATGATATTTACCTTGGTATGTTTGCAATTATAAAGGAAATTAGATCTGTATTATGTGATGGATTTTAAGAAATAGATTAAGCTCCCCCACTCCAGAGATGGATGCATGCTTAATCGGTTGAATAGTATTTGAGAACTGATGAAAAATGTGCTGCATGTAGTGTTCTAATTTCTGTTTATTGCCTATCAAACCAGAAATCTACTCACCAGAATACTGTTTCCAGTAGAATGAGAGAAACTGTGGATCCTTTGCAAAATATTCGTTATGGGTGGGCATACTAGGAATAAATCATTTGGAAGGCAGGAAAAACTTCTAAGTAATAAACAAGAAAGCATCCTTGTAATCTGAATCATTAACTCCTTAGTGCCAGCCTAAACAGATAAATCAAGATTACAAAATGTCTAAAGAATGAGCTAACTTCCATATGGAAATATCTAGAAGTCATCCATTACTATTGCTGCTTTTCCATATAGCAGACACTGAAATCAATATGCTGCATTGGTTCAGCAAATTTGTCTCTTAACAAGTTAATAAAACAGTGATCCCCACATAGTCTTTCCATCAAACTTTCATAGAAAAAAATGAGAATATTAAATGTGCTAAGATAGGGAAGATCTGCTCCATTTGCTCTGCAATGATAATCTTTTACAAAAGAGGATTTTTATTATTAATTCTTTGCCTTCTGGGGATATTATAATTTCCTAGAATGTGAAAATGCCTTAAGCACAGCAATTTGCTGAGCTAGACTGAATTTCAGGATGTTTCAAATGAGTGGATAAACAACTGCATAATAAGCAATTATTAGATTAAGACTGTACATTACAGATATAGCAGTGAACCAGCCAATGGACAAGCAAGTTGCAGATACTGTTTTTAAAACTAAGAGTTAGTGATGCTTTGACGTGCATCACAACATTTCTGTTAAGAATTAAATACCCGACTGCTTATTTTTTCTTTAGAAATGCAGATTATTCTTTCAATCAAATCCTTGGGGTCTTAATCATTGGACACATCCCTCAGCATATTAATAATAAGGAGTTTACAGGCTGAATACAACTCATGCGCTAAAAGTGATTAGACTGAATTTTCTTCCAATTAAATAGTTACAAATCAATTGTGTAGGCATATTAAAACCTTGTATATTCTCAAGCCTTGAATTCTGCAGCTCCTTAATGAAATATATTATTTTATCTTACTAAATAAAGAGTCAGATATACTATAGAAAAGTGAAGTTAAAATTAATTCAATTTATACGGCTACCACATTTTCAGGACCTGGATATTTTTTACTTATACACAATTTTGTCGAGCAGTCAGAATGGCTGGGAAATGTGGCAGCCAGATGAGAAACATAACACTTAGGCTGTTTGAGATGCAGAATAAAGTTATTAGCTGAGCTTTTCCCTAAAAGAATCAGACATGGAACAGTAAGAAGGGCTGATATCTACAGTGACAGCTTTAGGTTTCAGCACAGATCTACCAAAATGATTTGTCCGTTGAAATGAATGACACAATTCCCGCTATTCAAAACTACTGTTTTTATTCTGACTTGATTGCGTCTGTGAGGACTACTTCAAAAGAATTTACAGTGATTCATTAATATAAGCCATGAGTGTTACAAACACCATTTTTAAAATAGGAAAATTCAAATTCAAAACCAATAGTTTGCACCAAAACCAGATTTTGTTTTAAATTTAGGATGGAATTATTCTTATGTAATTTAATGGTTTAAAAGCTAGACATCTGATGAAAAACAGCCCTCTGTTCCAAACGGTTATTAATCCCATTTCAAAATAGGATGAAGGGTCCCTTGGAGGTGTCTGTCAACCAGCACAAAGAACCTAGGTCATCAGGTTAAACAAAACAGTTAACTTCTTTTAGGCAGTTAGACAAAATTGATCTTATCTAAGCTGTCCAGGCAACTGTGAATTGCATCGCTCTTTTTTATAACAGCAACAAGGAATTTAAATAGGCCTCTGATTAAATGAGTTATTACTGCAAACAACTTAATTTCACAGTCCCTTACATTAAATGGTCAGCTAATCCTTCCCATTCAAAATTCTTCTGGAATGGTTTTCCAGTCTTGAAGCACCAGCTTCAAGTGCAAATTTAACTGATGTTCATAAAAGACAATAAAGCTAAAAGGCAACAGTTGTAACAGCAGAATCATTTAGACATACAGACATATTACAATCTCTTTGCCTAGTAAAACTTTTCCTTGTCACTCCCATTGCTCCGAAGAATTTAATTTTAAAAACATGCAGAATACAGAAGTTTGCCTCTCGGTAGTTCTGGCTTGGAAGATGTTTTAAAGGAAATAGACTCGAAGCAGTTATAATCACAAAAGCAACAATGTAAACTGGAAGCTTCTTACTCAGATCTGCTACTTTGTAGTCTGCATTTCCTCTTATGTTTGCAACTGTGAGCATTTCAAAACCCTTGTGAAAGGGACTGGTCTTCAAATCTATCATGGCTCCAGGGCTAAATTTAGACTTTGGGCCAAGCTTAATTTTAAGTGTTGGAAATGAAGAAGCTTTCTCTGACAGGTTAATTAAAATAAAGGAAGCTATTTAAATCTGCCCAAGGATATCCATGTCACTGGCAGTCTTAGTGGTGACATTTGGTGGGCAATGTGTAGCTGACATAGTTAAATGGATGCACCATAGAAAGTAATTTTTTATGGAGCAAGCACTTCATATACACACTGTTAGGTAAGATAAATGCACATACTTTTAGCCCTAAAGAACCAAATTTTGCTAAGACTAATATATTGGTTCTGCGCTAGCTAATGCAATTGTTAATAAAGGGTCACCAAGTAAACCTTCATCTGCTTTGATGAAAACAAGAGGCACTAACTCACAGTGATAGATTTCCCTACATTTATAGGATTGCTGGCACAGAACCTTGTTAGACATTGCAGAGCTGGGAGGTGGGGAAAGGATTTTGGTGGAAGAGGTTGCCACTTGTATTCTGGGGTTCAGCTAAAGGGTTTTGAATAGTTGAATGCACAAATAGAAGCAGCATGACTGCAGAGGTCATGCTTGTAGCCTACAGGGATGTTATGGAAGAGTGCTAAAGAAAAGGCATTCATGCAGCAAACTGAATCTCTGGACTGGGGACACTTGTAGGTGGATCACTGTAACCTGCATGGTTTAGAGAGCTCTCTTCTTTCACACATACTGTCCTCTATAGGTATGGGATTCTGTGGCACTGATTTTAATGCTGAACATGTTAATCTGTTTTCGGCAAAAAACTAATCAAGACAAGAAATGCAAAAATATTTTAAATTTGGGACATGATTAAAGAAAATAATTCCGACTCAATTCAAAATCAATGGGAAAACTAGTAATTTCAGTGAGGTCGTCATGATACCAAGACCACATGGTAAGGTTTTAGGAAGCATTGAAAAAAACAAATACACCTAATAAAGATGAGAATTTGGCCTAAGTGACGCACTAGTTTGTCCAGCCCATAACCCTCCTGCAGACTGCACAAAGTGCTGTGGAGAGGAACTGCACGGGACAGTATAGAGAATGCTGGCAACTCAGAATGTTTCCTGGCACCATACCATCATAGACATAGCTGTAATTATCTAAAAGAAGCAACTATATTAGCTGGTGGGACATAAAAAGTTAACCTCACATAGCCACCTATGTTAAGAGATCAAAATAGTACCACCCAACTGGTAGCCTTTGTTTTTTCTTCAGATTTTGGTTCAAAATTGATTAACCAGCAAGTAGAATCAGTCTTTCAAAGCTGTACAGTTCTCTGTTACCTTTTAAATCAATGAAAATTTCTTCTAGATAAGGACAGCCAGCCAGAGCACAGCAAAGCAAAGCTATCCTGCCTTAAGGTAACTCCAGGAAAGGTATCACTAGTGTTAAAGAAAATCCATGAAATTTTGCATATAGGCCCAATATTAACTCTTTGCTTCTTATTAATATAAAAAAGAAATTATCTCTTGCTTATATAAATACAGAATAGTGTCAGAAATAAAAGATGCCTGAATGTTGACAATTACAGGCCTTCTCAACTAGGACTTACTACTTGGTAGAGATTAAATGTTTTTAGCAAGAGCCATTTTTCAATTTTTATCATAGAATCAGAATAGTTTGAGTTGGAAGTGACCTTTAAAGATTATCTCGTCCAACTTTTCTGCAATGAGCAGGGAGATCTTCAACTACATCAGGTTGCTCAGAGCCTTGTCGAACCTGACCTTGAATGTTTTCAGAGATGGGGCATCCATCCCTTCTCTGGTCAACCTGTTCTCGTGTTTCACCACCCTCATTGTAAAACCCATTTTCTTCTGGAGAGTACTGATAAAATTTATATGATATCCTCACCTAATGCCAATGACTGGCACACTGTTCACATTGATAGCTTTGGCCTGTAACATTAAGGAAAAACATCAGACAATGTACTTTATGTATAGAATGACAGTTTGGCATATGTTTGTACTACACTATGTTTGACAAACCTGTACTAGGAAGGATAATGGAAGTATGACTTTAACACTAGTTCTGACAAGAAGACTTAGATATATGCAATACAATCACATCACTGACTTTTGATAATGCTCCTCTGGTTACACTACTGTTGTTATGAATTCTTAGAGCACAGCCTATGCAATTCCACATTCCTGGTACCCTTCCATGAATTTGACTACAGGTCACGTGCATACATTGCTGGTGATTACTTGCAAAATTAGTCATATATGCAACAATTGACAAGTCTGGCCTAAAGCCACAGTATTCTCAAAAGTGCTTAGTTTTTTCTTTAGTCTTTATCACAGCCACTAAAACAATTTTAATAATCAAGGCTTAATTCTCTCATAGTAAGGGTAGACTGTATCTTTGTTTATCTATAGTTTCATTTACATGCAATGAAGTTCCTGTTACCATGTGGTGGGCCAGCATCTACCACACTGAGCACAGCTCTACCCATATTGTGTGAGCTAGGACCTTTTACTGCTCAGCAGTATGTCAGCTCAGTAGAATGAAATATTTTCTATAGCAAACATGCTGTTAAAAAAACAGATCAAACTCCTGACTGCAAACTGTCAGAAGAAAAATGAAGTACCCAGTGTGGTCCATAGCACAACACACAAAACCAGTAGTAATTTAACTTTTGCAGCTGATGTGTTTAATTTCTGTATCAGTTGTTTTTCAGTTTGCTGTTCTAACATTAAAGCAGTACATTTTTACAGGTGATATGTCGGAAGGGATACTGTGATTTGGTGCAGGGTTTTTTTTTTTTCACTGATATTTTTCATTTCTAAAGTCTGAAAAGGAAGGCAGCTTCTCAGGAAACTACCACTAGTTTAAAATGGCCATTATACATCAGATTTGTCCTGTTCTGACTTTCCTTTTTCAATTTTATGCAATGGTCAGTGGAATTTCTCTCATCTCTCATAAGCATTTCCTGTCTTAGATCCTGGCCACCATTTCTCTCCAGAGTAGGCTCTCCTGTGAGCCACATTAGTTTTGAAACCACTTTAATTAAGTAAAGTACTAGCCAGAATTCTCTGAAGGTGATGAGTAGTTTAAAAGGAGAAGGAAGGAATAAAGTCCTCAAGAAATAATTTGTTCAAGAAATCATTTGCTCTCCTGAGTGACTTTATGTAAATCAGCATCAATACAGTGCATGGGATTCTTTTATGATTGTATGACGGTTCACTATATGGATTTCAGCCATTTGTAAGCTTCCTTTTGAACATTAAGGAAAAGAAAAGTACTTTCTTTCTCAGGCTTTTTCAAAGACACTGGTTACACAGAGAGCAATTCCTTCCTGTTGATTACAAATTATTTAATTTTGACACCAGGTCACTTCTTTGCCTTCTATGTCTCAGTGCATTCTTATTACCCACTGCCACAGACTATTATTTGAAGGAAGAAAAAGCTCACTTTAGTCATATAAAAAAGCAACAAATAAAATCACGGACACTGAATAGCGACAGCCACTATCCCAAACTCTAATGTCAGGAGTAAAACGTTCTTCACATAAACTTTTAATAACTAATTCACAGATTATTAGTAAGTTCATTACTTACTGAGCAAAATTAACTTGTGGTAACCTTTAACGCTATCACTAATTTTTTACAGCAAACATGTATGCTCTAAATCCAAAACACACTTAAAAATTTCAATAGCACATCTCTCTTCATCCTACTCTGTGGTCACAATAGAAATGGAAATATATTTAATTGAACAGTATCTATAATTAACAGTGAAATTTGTCACCAACAGATAAAGTAATACCTATATAATGAAAATACAAAGGAACCAAGCCAAGAATACAGATTTGTCAGAATGATGATGATAAAAACCAAGCTTAGTGTGTTTCAGAACAGGCAGCACATATTTTTTTCTTTAAAGCAAAAAGAATTCAAAGCATAGTGTTAAAGTCTGGTTCAGAAATATATGCTGACAGCAAATTATGTATCAAGTTTAAATAGAGAAGCTATGGTAACTCAAACTGTATATGGGGGAAAAAAAAGAGATTAGATCTGAAAAGACCCATTAGTGTAAATATGGCACTATTTTCTTTAAAAGATGGTCTGACCTGATGAAAATCCTGACTCCATAAAAGCTGAAGGAAGTTTTGCCACCAACTTAAATGGAGCCAGGATTTTATGAACTGTATGTTCATTTGCACCTGTTTACATTGTCTGCTTTTTACGTCTTTTGGCATTTTGGAATCTGCACTCCTGTGCAGAAGGAGAGTAGGCTTGAGAAAATATTTGGCTAGAATTCAGGAGACAAAAGTTCAATTTCTGTCACAGGCTTACTGAGAAAACGTGAATAAGTCATTACCTCCTTCTCTTGTCTCCAGGTTACTTCTCAGTAAAATTCAGGTGATGAAACTAAAATCCTTTCTAAGGTCTCCTGAGATCAAAATATAAAAAGTACTACAGCTAGAAATATTTTTTATTTTTCATCACTAAAACTGCTGCTTACAAAATTCCAACAACACACCACTGTGATACCTCTGAAAGCAGAAGATGAAAAACATAACTGGGAATTTTAGAACCTTCTGTTTCTTAGTGAGAGTATGTAAGAAAAAAAATAGCTTTTAAGTTGGTAATAGTGGCATATATTAAAAACATTTGTATGTAAATCCATGCTTACTAAAGAAAAGTTGAGGAATAAAATTGGAAATCCACAATAGAATTCATGTGTTTATTAGAAATAAGTCAGAATAGTGGAATCACTGCTTCCAGGTAATTCTTAGCTACAGTAAGCTGTATATTACCCTGGGAATGACACTAATGCGGGTGAATTTAATTAATTTTCAAAGAGCTCTGCATGGACAGAACACTGAGAATGTTGACAGTCTTTCTTTAATTGCTAACAGTTCGAACTTACTCCAGTAGTTATAATTTTTCGGTCCACAGCCTGCAGAATGCCTGTGAACTATCTGGCCTTTCATTTTAGCTTCAATCTTGCAACAAAATCTGTGTGAAAGGTTCCTGGGGGCTACAAATTCTATCCACTTCAACAGAAGGTCATGATTATGCTTTTAGGGACAATAAAACGTTTTAGCAAATTTTAGACAAATTCTATTTCTTTCCTGTTCATTACTTGACTTTCTATGAGTTTTATCTAACATAAACTCTGTGATCCATAAAGAAGGCAAGCAACAACAATCACAGTCAAACAGCTTTAAGTCAACCTAGTGAACTAGTCAACTCCAGTTCACGACTACAGGATGAAGCTTGGGGATGATCAAGAAAGTCACCTCAAACACCAGATTAAAACACCCGTAGGAGCTTTAAGATCATGAAACAGATTAATGAAGTTAATGCAATTAATTCCAAACAGGCAGAAATGTTTAGCCTTTAGGAGGAGATAAAAGATTCATATCTGGTCAAAGGCTATTTATCAAATGAACTAACATGGAATTGTCACTTTGCAAATTTAACACAACTAGTAAAACTAACAAGTATTGCTGCAGGAACACCAGCAGTTGTTTTACAAAATACTTGTTAAGGATTATAGTGTGTCTGTGAGTCTGCTTTTTTGCGATGGTGAACAATCTGGCAGAAGGGTTGTTCCCTGAAAACTGTATTAAGAGCTCTAGTGTTGAATCTGATCATTCAAGATGCAAAATGTACTTGTCCCCAATTTCCTGTGTTGCATTTTAACTTGCAACTATATGAAAATCAAGTAGAATTGTTTAGTTCTTATGTAACTTAGCCTTTGCAAGAAAAATTATGCATCTCCCATTAGTTTCCTGTGAGGCAATGGATGGCAGAATAATAGATGAGATACGGTCTGTGAAGTACAATATCAGCAGTATAGGGGTAGAATTTGCTTTCTCTGTCTTGGTACAGCCTCTCCAACATAGAATTCTGGTACATTGAAAAATGAGTTTGGGGACCCCTGAGCAGCTATTGCCATGCTGTTCCCACTTTGTGAATAGACAGAACACTTCAAATGCAACACTGAAAACTAAGAAGAAGCCAAGATGGGTTTGCAGAGTTGCAATCAGATGCAAATAACATTTTGGATGAAAACTGAAGTAAAACATTTTTAGATATACTTCATAATTCTAGAAACTTAAAATGGTCTCTAAAAACACTGAGCCTGAATCCTAGCTTAGAAGAAAATACCTGAAATTTCTTAAAACGTCAGGAAGAAAGTGACTGCAGGCTGCTTAGGCAAATAATGAACACATGAAAAACCCAGAAAAAGTTAAGTAGTTCAGCAAGACAAAGGTAAAAAGAAAAGCTAAACCCAGGAAACGTTAAGTAGTTCAGCAAGACAAAAGTAAAAAGAAAAGCTTAGTACTTAAGCTAAATATAACCACAAAGGGCTTGTATTTACCTACATAAAACCATAGTTAAAACAGCATGAAGGAAAAGAAGTCCGTACTTCAAAATATCTTCTCTATTCTAACATGATATCAGGATCAGCTGACTGACAAGGGGAAACTATTCTTGGAAGAGACTGGAGAGCAAGAGGATATTCACGTGCATCTCTCTCTCTCTCTATATAAAAATACATACTTTTTCTAACTTGTAAGACTGTTCCTACCCCTTCATGTCTAGTCTAATATTCCAAGCTGAGATAAATCAAACTGACTCATATAATGATAACAAGATGAAATATTATATAGTAATTTTGGTATCTTTTAAAATACCTGGCTTCACATATTTTTTCCAGTAGAGTTATTAAAAATTAAATTTCTATCAGTAATTACAAGTAAAGCTTTAAATAATATTTAAGCTTTAGTAATAGCCATATCTTAAAGTTCTACATTTTAAAACTGTAAATGTTATTTTACTCTAATGTCATAATGAACTTAAAAGTAGATGAGAAGTTTTGTATTAAAAAAACTGGATTATGGACAGTGAAGAATTTGCTGTAGGTTATTTTAGGTTTTTAAAAGGAAGAAAATTTTTCAGGCTAAATCAAGTTTCTCCCAAGCATCTACTCTTTTTTATCTACCTAGATGCATACTCTATCTCTGCATCAAGCCAGGCAATTGAATGTCAGCATTCACTAAATTTTAAAAAAATGTATCATAAAGACATAAGCAGCACAGAAATCCTGCCCCACTATGTTTCTAAACAAGAAAAGGAGAACATTTTGTGCACATTACTGTGGCATGGAAGCTGATAATTTTGATAATAATCAATTACCCAAAATACGTTAATTACACAGAATATGTTTCTATATAAATTCTATATAAATTATATGTATACATTTCTAATTATAAACTCAACAAGTGTGGACAATGCAAAATTTTTACATTTCATTTTATTTTCTGATCCTCACTTCTGATTTAATGTAGTTATCACAGTTCTCTAATTATTTAATACTTAGTTCTTCAGGCCTGTTAAAATTCATTAAAGGATTTTTATTGTTTCTCAGTCTTTTTATGGGACCACCTTTAACAAGACAATTTAAAATGTGAGCTTCAGTTCTGAAAAGCAGATAAACATTTATATGAGTGGATTAGGTATGTGCATATGTATTGAACTAGTGCCACATTTGCTAGTGCAATTTTCTGCAACACATTACTTTATATATCTTAAAAATAAATACTATTTCAAATTGGTCAATTTACATGGTACATGCACACATACCTAAAGAATTTATAATGCTGTACATGTTACTGCCGTAGTGTGCCCGTTCTTTTAAAGCTTTTTCCCTGCTGATGCCAGTATAATCTAATAAAGGATAACACGGTATTTCCTACAGCTCCCAAATACTTTCTTAAGTGTTCAATTTCATTTTTTATTCTGAAAGGCTTTCTGAAAAGTATGTAATAATAATTCATGGCTGTTTCGTGTCCTCGAGAAATCACTAGGGTTTACATTACAAACCACATTAATTTCGAGTGTTTTGCAGTACCTAAAGCATAAGTATTTCTAATCGTACCATCTTGCTGTTCTTAATTGATAACATGTGGTTTAGTATAGGAACTGTACAAGTAATAGTATTATTTCTCCGTTGATTTTATATAAAGTAAAAGGCTAAGTTATCACTGCTATAGGTCAACTTTGTACCATGAAGTGAATGTACAGAGGCTACTTCGTGTTCTGTTTTCAGACTAAATGGTGATGCATCACCAAGAACCCAGGAAGAAGTACTGCATTTCTTTCCTCTCTCTTCTCCTATTTTGCTAAATTTTAAAATGTATATTACAATTACATGTATATTACATGGAACCAACATGAAAGAAGGGTATTCTGTACAGGACAAAGCCCTGAATAAACATACACCAAGCACAGTGTAGGACTGCTTTTATAAAAGGAAAGACAGAACACCATCTGTAAAACATGAATGAATGAAAGATTATTTGAATTCATGAAATGTTCTTGGTGCTTAAACTTAACATAGGAGGCCACAAAACTTAAGTTAGGAGGCCACAAGTTTTCTACGGAATCTCTTGATCTTGCACAAACATATACTGAAGTCATGGACAAACTACACAAGTTCAGTGACAGAGGGGACAACAATCTAAGCCTACTCAACAATCTAAGCCTACTCAGTCAATTATATATTTGCTTCTCATATGGCACTGAGACATTCTCTTTAACTGAAAAAAAACCCCATTATTACAAATTAAAAATGAAGTAATTGTGCTGTATAATGAGAGGTGACACTGTTTTTGTAATGTGTCAACAAATTAAACTTAAATTTTTGACTTTATCATGCAAGCTCTGGTCCATCATAATTGCTGACTTGAATAATGCTTCAGAAGAAAGTTCCAGTTTGCTTAGGAATCCTGACACCAACACAAAGCTGAACTTCTCTTCTGAATCCAAGCTGTGCCGCTCTGGCCGCTGACTCTACCTCTACCTTAAATGCAGGCCAGCTGTCTCCATGCAGATTCCAACGGCACTAAACAGCACTCAGCACTTCTCAGGGGACACAGCAGTACTTCACAGTATCAGGAACCTAAAAAGAATTTTTTTTGTTTTCCAATCTCTCTATTCCTTTTGTTAATACAAAACCTGTTATTTTTTCAAATATTGGCAACAAACAACAGGGTGGATGTGTTGCACTGTCCATGCCCTATATGGACTGTGTGTGGTCTATCAAGTTTCTTTTGTTTCCATGCCACTATTTTCCTTCTGCAGCAGGGACAAAGAAACATATTAGTGGCTCCTGATTTAATAAATAACACCCAGTAGAATCCAAGCTGTGAATTTCTGTACACATGTTTTTGCTTACTACTTCTGGCTACTAATCGTATTTTCAGCACAGAATAATACGTTTTTAAAACAGAAGCTTTGGCTTTATAATCCTGCTTGCTATACTCTGGTTTGTGTCAGTCGCATCTCCTTTTTATGGATCAAGAAACTACAGACTGCTGCCTCTTGATTTTTGGCTCACTGTGCCTGCCTTCAAGTTCTACTCTTGTATTTTATGACTCAGGCTGAGACATGATATATGTGGTCCCTAATAAGGGACGAATGGAAGTTAAAAGAAAAGACAAAACCAGGAGACCAAAATGGAACAGCCTAAAAGATCAAGCAAGTGGAGTACTTAAAGATGAAGCCTCACATTTTCTATCATCTCTATTGAAAATGAAGCATTAAATTGTGCCTTTGAACTGGGTCAGCCGTGCTTAAGTTCTTTCCCAGTGATGTTAATACCATAATTTCTGTTAATTTCAATAGGTTGGGATTTCATTCCACCTAAAACACAAAAGAACAGTAGCTAATGACATTTGACTTGACTTTCATAGCTCAGATTCTTAGTATTTGCTGAAAACAAGCTTGAGCTCGTTTTATCTGTCTTGACAAATTACACACCAGAGCACGGACCATCCTTTGGATGAACTAGAGACTGCAGTCTCTCATTAGAATGATTCTGGTGTAAATGGGCCAAGGTCTTGACTCTAATTCCATGGCTTCTTCTGGCTGCTGTGTGATGCTCTTCCATCAGCTCTTGGACAACTTTCCTTTGTGTACCAGAATAAAAAACAAGTCTTCCTATGTTTGGACAATCATATCTTAGTGTCTTGGAGAAAGTGTACTGTTTGCTTTTTCTCCTGAATGACAGAGTGGGAGGCACTGACTGGATATTTTTGGAATGTGTCTTACAATGATTAAAATAATCAATTGAGGTTCCTAGCCAGCTCAGAGCTAAAAATATACCGTCTCTTAGAGCAGATCTATTGTAGTATGACCTAACCGCACCCTGGAACTGATGAAGTCCTGTTATTATAATTGACTCTGAATAAGTATGCTTTAAGTGATGAGAACTCCTGAAAAGCTTTTCAGCCTCTCTGCAGTATATTCACAAAAAGTGAAATGTAAAAACCATGAAAAAATGCAAAAGAATATTGCAAGCAATGTGCTTAACTCCTAACCAAAGTGTTCCTTTCAATTGATACTTGCCAGACATTTTCTGAGATGCATCCTATGCTAAACTTATTACAGAATAAGCATTAATTTCTGTGGCGAGGAAGTATTATGCAGCATGGTTTCTATCAAAAGGAAGTTTTAACATGTATTACAAGTTTGGAAAACTCCTGCATAAAGTATTCTCAAACAAGTTAAGCCAAGAATGACAAGCAATGCTTTTAATGAAAGCACTGTTAAACAGCTGAGGTTTCTGTTTCAAAATTTTTAAAGGATCAAAAGTTTAGGTGCTTTGCATGCTATCACTGATAAAAACAATCACAAGAAGAGAAAATAATAAGAAAATGAAAATTTAAAAAGCCTCATCTAAAGATAGAAATCCTTATTATTTCTGTTGCTATTATAGTTTGAGTGACCCAAATACTTGATTAAATCACAGCAGGTAAGTTATGCTACATGATATAATACAAAAGAATTCAAAGCACATTCTATATATTAATGCACAGGAAAAAAAAGAGTAATCAGCTAAATTAGAATATATTTATCTTCATGTAGAAAATGCCTTAGGCTGGCTTCTATTTGTTGTTCTTTTCATAAAAGCCTGGAAATGACAAGATCTCGGGACTATTTTAAAATGAAGTTATGGCCATTAGAAGAGCAACCTCAAAAGAGATTTGATCTCAGGCTCCTTTCTGGAACAAGACATGCACTTCAACAAACTACTCTTCTTCAGGGCTTTACTTCACTGTTCTCACTGTTGTATGGCCTCTGAACAGAAGCTCATTTTGAGAGGTGCTGAGCATCTGTAACTTTAGCCAGGAACTTCATGAAAATAAAGCTCCATAATTCTGCTATCCTGTGTGAAGCTACAAACTCACTTAATCCTTCTGTGCCACAAAGAGGAACTTGTTTGTACATCTCAAACAGATTTACATCCATAGCATCAGTAAATGGATGTGATATAGCTGTGATACATTTAAGAGTAAAATAGGTGAAATATTCTTATTTTTCTTACATCTAATTTCACCCCATTATCTGGAATACCAACTCTTACATTCCTGGCAGAATGATTAAAACAAGCTAGGACTCTGTAAATGTTGGAAACAACATCTTCAAAATACTTTTTTTTTTTTCTTCCAGCAATATTACTATTAGGCAAAGAGAATAAATTTTGATTTTCAAAGTTCCTAAAGTCTTTATATCCTGATAAACGAAAGTTTTGAACAAAGTTTGAAGTTTTCTAGGGGTTTTATAGTTTAAAATTTTATCTTGCAGATTATTTTAAAATTATTTTAGAAAACCTACTAAACCCCAGTCAAATTAGTATCTAGCCCCCAAATCAAACAATATAACCAATACACTTAAATGAGGAAAACAAAGCTTTTTCCTATAGAAGATATGATGACATAAATATTGAACTTCAGAACAGGATTCCTCATACTCAGATGTCTCAATCATTATCAAATGAATTAGACTCTGGAAGCACACTGGCTTTAGACTATCATAAGAAATACTCTAGCTATATCACAGCTCAATGACAATTCTAATTCTGAACTTGTAAGAGTTCTGCTAAGATAAAGAGATAGAAAGAAGAAAGCACAAATGTGCAAACTATAGAGAAATGAGTTAAAAAGAACTCCCACCAAAACCAAAGAGTCCAGACACTTGTAAAGAAACATTTCTCTTTCGAAGATATGCTCCAATAGGAAAAACCTGCTTGTTCGTTTCAGAAATTATTATTCTAGTAGGTAGTGGGAGCAATCTTTTGTAAGACTGTGGGGTATTAATGACAGACAGAAAGAAATAGGTTTTTTTCTTTCTGAATTTGCAGTTAAATGCCACTATTTTTGGCTAATTCATTGTAATTTAATAATAATATATATAGTCATATAATAATTTTTGGAATCACAGACTAACTTTGGGGAGTAAGGTTCTCTGAAAACCATATAGCCCAATCTCTCTGACTATCAGAGCAAGAGTAACTTTAGACATTTGACCAGTTTTCTAAGGGCCTTGTGCTGTCAGGTTTTCAGGATCTCCAAAGTGGAACTGTCACAGCCTGGGGATTTTACTCTTGTAGGGAAAAATTCAATCCTTGTGTCCAACTGGAATCTCTCCTGCTGCAACTCATAGCTGTTGCTCCTTATCCTGGTGTAGTGCATCTCTGAAAAAATCCTCTCCTTCTCTGCAATGCCTATTAAGGTATGGGAAGACTGCAGTTTGCTTCCTCCATAGGTGGAACCTTCTTCCCTAGGTGGAACAAAGCCAGTTCCTTCAGTCCTTTTTCCTCTGTTCTGTGTGCCACTCACATGACCTTTTACTTTGGTGGCTCTTCTATGGAGTCTCTCCAGTTTGGTGATCTTCTGTGATTATCCTATCTTAGTATTTGCGGTATGCCAGCTGCCATCCCTCTATCTACTGGCTACACTCTTGCCGTTCAGAAGCAATGTAGAAAGAGAAGAAATGTTCTAGTTTGCTACAATGGGAAAAAATTACCTTTTCCCAATGTCGATACTTCAAACTTAACAGTGCAAGGAGAAGAGACATGACTAAAGGGACTGTATTATAAATGTGCCAGTGTCAATGAATAAGAGCTGCTAATTGGGTTTTAACCCAGCTGATACGATGCATTACTAGTAAAGGCTGAGCAAAGTCCAAAGCAAGTTAAAAAAATACAGATTTTTCATTGCTTATTTTAATAAGGATTGAAGTTACTCATTAATATGTAATAACTTTATGCTGTTTTAAACCTAAATTTATCAGAAATTTAAGAAGAAATAGGCTATTGGGAGCATAACTGCATATATCATGCAAAGTCTAATTGCATGAAGTGTGACAATGGCAAAATACTTTCTTTAGATAGTTAGTTACAGCTGTGTTCTTGGATTATAAATTACAGTGCAGATGGCAAAAACAAGAAAACAACTTTCCTCTCCACTTTTTCTCGGTAAAATGAAATCATTACACCAGAGAAGTCAAATGAAACCCCAAGCCCAATTAGTGGGCAGTAAAGTGGTTGAACAAAATTACAGTACTATTATGGACTCTAAGCGTAGTTTTTTTATATATTTGCTTCTACCTCAGAGTATAACTTTGAAAGGATTTTCAAAACCAAAAAAAACATCCTTTACAAATGCATGCTGAAAATATTTTAAACATAAATCTGACTTGTGACACTTCTAAAATTTAGACAATAATTATGAATCAGTATTCTTCAGACCATTTTCCAGTCACAAGTTTTTCCAGAATTTAAAGGACTGCAATGTAATAAAAAAAAAATCCAGTCCACATTTTAGCAGCCTTAAAAAAAAACAAACCAAGAAACAAAACATCAGCAAGAAAGCACCAGCTTGTCTCACGACAGTCAAGGCATCTGAAAAAACCTGACAGGCACCATCAGTGGTGTCTACAGTTGACAAAAGGCAAGATCTTATAGAAATAAATTAACTTTGAGATACTGGAGAAGGAAGAACTGGAGGAGACACTGGAGAGGAAGTAGAAGACTTTCAAGTAAGATTTATGGATGGTTTTGGCTATCAGTCAGTGCTAGTACTGACACCTCACCTTTCCTTTTTCTATCCAAGAGTTATACAAATTACTGCTCTGAGCAGAACTGATATTTCTCAGTGCAGAGGTTATGTCACAGAATGAGTGACAATGGTCAGCCAGCCAACTGGTTAGAAATGTAACTCTGTACACAGTTCTTCCTTGCAAAATTCAGTGTTTTCTCTCATAGATCTATTTTTCAGGTTTGCTAGACAAAGAGCAATGGCAAACATTTTGGTACTAAAGAAGAAGAAGAAGAAGAAAAAAAAAGACAAGCCAGTCATGCTAAAGGTCCATCTACTGCAGTATTCTGTTTCAAGCAATGGTCCTAAATAAATATCTAGAACAAATAATAACAAGGGATGCGGTTATGATATTATGCCCAGTTCATTTTGAGCCTACAATTATTTTAAGTTCAGTGGACTTCCTATGTGAGATGTGATTTCCTTCATCCAAATACCATCATAGTTTTTTTTTATTCACTTGTAAATAAAAAGTAATATAGAGCTGGATCTACGCAAATGATGAAAAGTTCTTTAGAAATTGAAGTTCTTTAAATGTTTTTAGATTTAGAGTTATAGAATTGGCACCAAAAGGTTGGAAATTCTTCTTTATAACCTATGACTTTTTCAACAAAAGGTCTGTTTTCTGACAGGTCTGTTCTGTCCTACAGGTCACATGTAGGAAGGATGTAAACCTTCAACAGGAAAATTAAAATCTATACAAATAATTCATTTAGTGAGAAGCTCAGGAGCACTTCAAAATAGTGTGAAAACATGGATGGATAGAGTAACCTATAAACGCATCTTAGATTTTAGTGGCAGAAATTCTGAAAGACACATGAAGTTGTACACCATACCTTTAAAACAACCTTACCAATATATTGCTAGTGTTCTGTATCAAGGATATAAGGGGTATATTCTCAATCAATCTCGGATCAAAGAGTTAAAGAATTTACTTCCATTTAAAAGTTTTAGTCAAGATTTTTATGTACGACTGTGTAATCCATAACATTTAGATGTCAAATGTTGTCTATTCTGAATAAGAGCGAGTTCTGGCTCTGCTCCCCGGCCTTGGCACCGAGGGGCTGATTTTTTCTCAATCTAGTATCTGTGCATTTAAAAAGCAGATTTCACATCCTAAAGGACAGAAGGCCACTGCCCTAAAGCAGGATCTAATAACTTTAAGCTGCCTCACAGGCATAAAGCACTTCTCTATCCAAATTCAGTCAAGAGGCAGCATCACTATTAAAACAATTCCCCATGTCTTGGATAGTAAACAAAAAAATCCTTTCCCATAGTTTCATATGAGATGTTCTGCTAAAAATATGTATACATTGACTTGCAGCAGATACAATAACAGCACAACCTTGAAAAAATAGAAAAAGTTTAAAATGTCAGCATTTTAACAGCCATTTAATAAATCAGATCTCTCGACTGCATAGTTTGGGTAGCAATAGCATGATCGCCACCTCTGTGGCTCAAGATCAAATTTAGTTACTGTTATGCTTTTAAAATGTCATTTCAAACACGTGTCATTTCAAACATTCTAATGAACCAGTATTTTCTACTTGCATCTGTATATTATAAGCTGATTAATTTCCCAAAGTACTAATATAACTTTTTTTTTCTGCTTGAACTATTATACTTGGCAATTGTATTTTCGTAACAGGAAACCCAAGAAATTAAAATTGAAATATTCCTCTTTCAGGTTCACAATTCTTCTCACATTTTCCATCGAGAATAAATTAATAGAATTCAGTAGGAAACCAAGCTTAAGTTTTAGTCTATTTCAGAGAGCATCATGACATTTAAAAACATTTTTGTTCAGCCAAATTATATATGTTAGTCACAACAAATACTTCACGAGTTAGTGCCTGCAAAGCTTGAGCAAGTGACTGCAATTTGATTTTAAAAGGACTTATTTACCTGCTTCTTGTTACTCAGTAAGGAGTTCTTAATGACTGTTTAGTCTCTACTCACATGAGTAGTTCTCCACAACTGCTGAGAAAATACCAATTACTCACATGAGAATGCGTAGACCTACATACAAATGTGTGAGGTTAAGATTCCAGTTGTCCCTATGGGAAATTTCTTCCCATTGTATAATGGCATATCCATCAAGAAAGTTAAGTTGAAATAAATTTCCAGTGTGAATTTAAAGTACCTTGGTAATAAAAATATATTAAACTTCAATGCACACAGGCATGCATTATTGTAAAAATGCATCTTGGTTTCTTCAATTGATCTTCTTCCTCCTCTCTAAGATTTATACTACATAATGCTTTCTCTCTGTACTGGAAACTCTGTGTTTCGGAAAACATCTGGAAAATGTGTTGATAATGCCATGCTTTATCAAAGAGAATACTTTAAATCTTACCAGATGGAAACTCTTTAGTTTTAAAGCTGCATGCTGTACACGCGCCAGGGTGTTACTCTGTCATTGCAAGGATCCTCAGTGAGTGCCTAACCACCAGGGCTTCTCTTGCAACAGAAGAAAAAGTCCCATTACAAGTAAGATTTTTTTTTACAGTTGAGCTGAATTATACTCAGCCCATTTTTTAGATTTAAAAAAATATATATAATGTCATTGATACTTGATAAATGCATAAGTTCTAAGGGCCTTTTAGACCTACACATTTACACAGCAGAGCCACTTTAAAAACTAATTATATATTCATTTTAATGCTCCTACCAGATGGTCCATTCCTGTTTTCTTTTGCCTTTTTATATTCCCAGTCCATTTTTTCTTTAGTATTAAAAGGAGATTGTGTAATATGGTGTCTGGTGAATGCAGGACCTTCTCTATTCCCAAATAAATATTCAAAAATATTTTGCATACATCTTGTGAACAAGGCTTGTGCAACCATAATGTGATGACTTATAAACATTCATCATTCCTATACAGAAGTATAATCTAGTCAACTGCATGGTATAGCAAATCATCCTGACAAGTTTATATTAATGCACATTTGAATGAGAATAAGAAAGAAATAGTCAAATTTATGTTAAAGACTTCTAAAGGCTTAACAGCATCTTACTAAGTATATATGTCAGCTTAATCTAATCCTCCTACTTCTAATACGTTCTGTGGTCTCAGCACGGGGCCCATAATGCTCTCGCATGTTATGAGGGATTGCCTCTGAGAAGTTCACCATCAGGACGACACTTTGTTCAATAAAACTTCACATCTGGTCTTAGGATGACAGAAAGCTATCTGTCTCCAATTTGCATTACAAACCTTTAGCTTCTCTTGAAATCCATAACACCGGCTGTAATAATTTCCAATAACCTGTTACAATATGCCGAGTAGATAAATTCCTGGTTCTCGTCTTACTGTGTCAGGTAACAACACGTTTCTAATATTTATTTGGAAAATTTTAAATAAATGACAACTTCTTTGGACAAAAAATCCCTGTATCATCTAATCAGAGGCTCATTTGAGAAGGCCTGTGTCAGTCTTTGCTCCTTTCACTCCAATGATTTTAAGTTCTAATCAGAAAAAACATAACTTTATTTCTTTTATGTGCTTTTCTTAGAGGAAACAATACATTTAAATTCAAGATCTTACAAGAGTTATTGAAGACTATTTACTAATCTTATGACGTGATGCAAGTCCTCCTGAAATCCACTAACCTGGAACAGCTATCTCCTCAACCTTTTTTTTTTATTTCTGAGCATCATAATTTCTACCTTTTTCTATATTTCAGATACATGTTTTATGTGTTTCACATTAAAAATATTTGAAGAAAAGCATCTATTATTCCCTGCTACATTATTAATATTATTTTTCTTCAGCAGAAAATGTATATGCTGGCAGTTGAAGACCCAAAAGGACAGACCTACTTGTGGGATTAACAATGTCTAACACAAGTCAGAGATCAAACGTGTCACTAATGGATCATCATACAGATGGTAAGCAACCTCTACTACCTGAGCTGAATTAATAAATGGCAATTGAAAAACTGGTCTCTCAATATAATTTGCTTTCTGGCAGCCGCATCAAGGAAACAAAATTTTTTAAAAGTCTGCATATTAGGCCTGCAGATTTACAAATGAAGAACAGTACATTTCTGCTTTATCCCAGATCCCCGTAAAATGAAATTCTGTGTTTGAAAGGCAGTAGCATAAGTAAATTCTGTTACCCACCTAGACCTAGAAAGTAACCTATGGAGGTAGTAGAAATCACCACTGAGACATGCAAATACTCAAAACATCTTAGGACAAGTCTACGGAGAAAGATATGAGTAAGTTTTGGCTGACAAGGCACAGCCACTGCTACTGTGGAAGCCAGTACTGCTCCCTTTTGGGATCTGCCCCATTCAGATACATGCATTCTAGAAGCAGGACAGGCTCAAGAGGAAAACAGGAATAAACTGGAAGGACCTGTTGAAGGAACAGGAATAAACTGAGGCAGCTATATGAGAAACTGGAAGGAGCTGTTGCTATCAGAACATCACAATCTTTAATACCTTGATCTGGTTTTACAGGAAGGTTAAAATATCTTGGGATTCAAAAGAAAGACCTGATAGTATTTCTGGTATATTAAAACTGTGAAGCACACTGAAGGACACATACAGTTGCAGTAGTTCTGCCTGTCAAAATGAAAGACTGCCAATAATAATAGAGAAGATAAAACATAGACTACGTCATCTTGCTTATGGACACGGTTAATGGGATACTGAAATTAATGGGAACAGATTGGACACCTCACACAACACTTTTTAAACTGAGAGTTAATATCTAAGTGAGTATATTTAAAATTATGAGAAGTAGAATTATACTGCTAGTGCAAAAGACAGCCAAGGACATAATTCAGTAATATGCTGCATTGTTTTGAAAGCTGATCATGCTTCACTGGAGACCGCATGTCTTTCAAAGCTCCAAGAACACATATTAGCAGTACACTTGAGTATGTCCCTGTGTCTTAACAATATATTAATAATTAGACTTCTGATTTTGAACCAGAAAAATGTGTGTGTATATAAATAGTCTTCTCTCAGATAAAAACTATCAGCAAGACACACTTCAGCAACAATCACTTTAATTTGAGAAATTATTTTTGAATATATATCATACTTATTCTTCCATTGCATGAACTTTCTAGAAATTTTTCCTAAGAAGAAAAAATTTATTTTTAAATTCTTCATCAGTGAATTAGTGCTCCTTGTAAATTTAATGTATTCTATATATTCTACAGATTTGCAAGAATGTATTTCTTACCAGTGGGGATAATGATAAAATTGGTATAATGACAGAAATTATTATGACAGTGCAGAGATCTGAACACAACAAGAATGAATATACGACAATCACACAAATCTTTCTATGTCTATGCTACTGGTAATATAACATGAATGGAACTGAATCCAATTTTTTATGCATGCAATTTATACATTATATTAAGCAATATATTTTATAAAGCAAATGAAATTTGTTTGGAAATAATTATTCTATGGCCTGAGAAATATCAGAAAGAAAGCAGGCGAAACAGTAATGTTAATCCCATGCCAGAAACATGTTTTATCAGGTTTCCTTTTAGCTCTTAAACAAGATGTAGTAAAAACAACAACATTCTGTCAGACTATATGTTCATTCCTTGCTTCCTGGATTAAATATGCTTATTCTATGCCACATTTTTATAGCTTTCAATTCCTGTGCTTTAAATCTATTAAACAATGTCAAGTTGAATTTTCTTCAAAAACTGCTGCAGGTTAAGAAAAAAATAGGACAGTAGAATATTTGAGGGCTAACATTTATGTCAGCTAATTAATATGGATCAGTTGTGGTCTGCAAGGATTTTTAAAGTGCATGCATGTTTGAGATAAATATAGACTAAGGATCTGATTTTGTTCCTTCTCAAATTGATAACAAAGCTCTTACTGATTTCAATACAAGTATGGTCTACCAGTTTTGCAGGTCTGACAGATATAATAAGCTTTTGTGCTCTTGCATAATGTTAGTTGTCCCAAATCGAGCATAGCCCAAAATGCAGATCTACAACATAAGAAATAAATTATAATTGTAACATTACATTTATTGCTCTGTATTCTCTTTAGTTGCTAAAGGAATGAGATTTTGAAAAAATAAACATTGGGAGAAAACCCAACAAATTTGTTTGGATAGCAAGTTCTATTTAAATAAATTAGTTAGAAATCAGCCCATGTTCAAAACCAGACACACTCTAATCCAGAGGATACAACATTTCCTTATTTTAAAACATTAGTATTTAATTATTTATTCTCAAAAGAGTTCTTGCTAGCAGACAGAAATCGGTTACTCGAACATGGTTCTAGACCATGACAAAAAGAGGCTACCAAATGCACAACTGTTCAAACACTTTTAAGCAAAAGATTCATTTTCCCTATATTGAATCCTAAGGTGGCCAGACTTCTCTTGCATGCAATCACAGAATAAGTCATATTACAGCAAGATCATATAATCCAACCTTCTACTCAAAATCAGATGTGAGGTTAGAACAACAGTAATCCAGGAATTTATTCTGTTTGGACTTCAGAAAGTCCAAGAACAGAGCTTTTCAATATGAGAAACATGCCTGGTAACCAGAAAAACAACAAATGTATCTTAATTGTAGAAGTGTAGAATTATTTTCTTTGGAAAAAGCTTCCAAGATCACTGAGTCCAGCTGTAAATCTAACACTGACAGGTCTACCACTAAACCATGTCCCTTAGCATCAAGTCTACTACACATCTTTTAATCACTACACCCCTTTACCTCCAGGGGTTGTGACTCCACCACTTCCCTGGGCAGCCTGTCCCAATGCCTGATAACCCTTTTGGTGAAGAAATTATTCCTGATAGTCAAACTCAGCCTCCCTTGGTGCAACTTGAGGCCATTTTCCTCTTGTTCTGTCACTTGTTACTTGGGAGAAGAGTCCAGCCCCCACCTGGCTACAACTCCCTTTCAGGCAGTTGTAGAGATTGGTAGGGTCTCCTCTGAGTCTCTTTTTCTCCAGGCTTAAAAACCTGCAGTTCCCCCAGCCTGTCCTCATATAACTTACTCTCCAGACCCTTTACCAGCTCTGTTATCCTTCTCTGGACATGCTCCAGCACTTCAATGTCTTTTATGCAGTGAGGGTCCCAAAACAGTATTTGAGGTGTGACCCCATCAGTGCTAAGTACAGGGGCACAATCACTGTCCTGGTCCTGTTGGTCACACTATTGCTGATACAGGTCAGGATGCCATTGGCCTTCTTGGCCACCTATACTTGAAACACTCACCTAAAATGTTTTTTTTTCCAATGAAATCTGATGGAGAAATAAACAAGAATTACCTTATACTTAGTATTACACCTGTTTCCTGTCATCGTTAAGTCTTACCTTTTTGTAGTGTTTCAGCATCAAAGACACGCTCCTTGAAGAAAGCTCTTAAGGACAAAGGACTTGCACTGCAGTCTTCTGAAAGTTTGTCAACAGCTTGTTTAAACATAGCAACTAAGTCATGAAGAGGTCCATCTAAATCAAGGTGAGAAGTGGATGGTGAAATCAAGCTCAGGCGTACCGAGATTGATGCGCAAGATGCAGAACTAGACTCCACAGATTCACACTCAATTTGGAAGCCCTCTGACAACATCTTCATTGCAAAATGTTTTCTTTGGAGTGGATCATCAACTGCTGCAACAACATGCCATTCAATGGCAGCATCTCTGGGTAGGTGAGATATTACAACCACAGCAAGCAACCCACATACCGCAGTTTCATCATGATACATCTCTGATTCTTCAACCTAAAAGATAAACAAAATATTGTCCATATTACAGAGTTGTAGACATTAATGTTGCTCATATTCAGTTAAAATATTAAAAAAGTATTTGCTGTACAGTTATTCCATGGAAACTGCTTTTTCCCTCAACTTTCCTTATTGAAAAGTCATCTTGAGGAATTATGAATTTATCTGACAGTATCTCCTCATTTTTCCAATCTCAAACCACTACTATGACTGGACATTAAAAAAAAGCTGATCATAATTTATTTTGCACTCATTCTGCAATCAAAAGAATTCTTTTTGCATATGGTAACTTTTGTTCATACCAATTGTTTTTGAAGAATAAAAAAATGGTAGGAACTACCAAAACTATAGAAATGAGTCAGTAAAGTACATAAGTTTTATTTTAAAAGTTGGAGTACTAAAGATTCAGTTCAGATACAGCAAAAATATAGTTCAGATAGTTCTGAACAGCAGAATTATCCTGACCAAACCCTCTTAGAAGACAGAATGTGTTTTTTTAATAGCAGAGCTCATTGAGAACGCATATTTAATTTGTTTTCACATCAACCAGCATGTCTAATTAGCTAACTTGGTCAGCTAAATCTGAGTAACTGAGTTCCTTTTCTTCTGATGGTTTTAAATAGCTTTCAAGTACCTGAGCAGTTGAAATGCTTATTTTCACCAGTGGATTACTTTTTTCCTTACTTTCCCCTCAATTTTTATGAAGAGATGTAATATTAAGAATTTTTAATATTAGTGACTTACACCATCTTTTTTCTGTACACAGAC
Source organism: Melanocharis versteri (assembly GCA_013397845.1). NCBI lineage: Eukaryota > Metazoa > Chordata > Aves > Passeriformes > Melanocharitidae > Melanocharis > Melanocharis versteri. Next base: position 3,263,477 of record VZTG01004479.1, read on the forward strand.
AATAACTTTTTTAATATACCAATTTACTTACACTCCAGTATATACTGCTAATATTGTCCATTGCCTGACCTCTGAAAGGAAAAATAATAACAAGGCAAACCTGTCATTTTGCCTGAAGTCGATAAGGCCATATAACTCGCAGTACCTTCAATTCACAAGCTCAATTTTCAACCACTTGCTCTCAACTTTGAGAGGAAGAAATAATGACACGTTCCAGGCACTTTATTTCAAAATTCACTCACAAAGTTATTGACAAGAATTTTGCACAGAATATCTTTGATGCTTGACCCTTGTGAGCTGTTTACATGAAAAATGCACTTACTTCTATATTAACGATAGTGGACTGTAATTCTATCCCAAACATGTAGCAATTGCTTTAGCATTTCTGGTTTTGATGTGGTAACAGAAATAGGGACAATTTGTCTCAAATTGCAATCACTTCAGTCATAATAAAATCTCACGGAGTACTGTTTGCTTTCAGTACTTTCATTAGGCTGGCTGGGGCTGTTATTAAGGTAGCTACACATAAATGTTATATTAGCACTTAACAGAAGCACAGTATTCTCCTCTAGGAGATGAATTCTAACCTTGTCAATATAATTCTGCTCTGAGTGCTGTAAAACAGTTTGAAAAGATGAAATACTGGAGCTTTGCACTGAGAAAAAAAAAAAAGTCATGCTCATTCAGGCTTAAAGGCCACTTTGCTGGCCCAAGGTGCTGAGGTACTGGTTAGAAAAAAACAGTCTAAAGAAGCTCTCTCAGGTCACATCAAGCACTAAGACAAACTTTTCTACTTCCCTGTACTTGTCTTAGGTTGTTAAATCAATTACTCGCTATTTCTGCTTGCCTTCAGCTGCCATTTAGAATATGAAGAACTACATGAAAATTAAGGCCAGGAGAAAGTACATTTCCAAATTTAACAAATGAGAGTCATTCTGTGTGAAAGACTATTCATGGTGCACCTGTATGGTACCACAACACTCACAACCTTTAACTTCAGAGTTTGCACAAAGCACAAGTGATAGAGCTACTGGGGACTAATAATCTTTCATCAGTGGCTACAGAATTTTACAGAAATACTTCTAACAGTAACCTCTTCTGACTTATTTTCAAGAAATCACTGACATTTGTGTTATACTTGGATGCTGCATTTATGAGTTACCTTTCAGAAATTTACAATTTTCTTAAAGAGCTGACTATCTTTATGATAGCCTGTCTAGTAAATGAGGATGAATATATAAGGTCTGCTAAAAAATTATACTCATATGATGGTAAAACAATATAAGTAAGTATTAAGTGAAAATGAAGAGGAATTCTTTTATTGGCTAAATTGTTTTTACAATTGATTCTGCACTCCAATCAATGAGATTCATAACTTCTGGCAGATGGCTGTGGTACTATGAATAAAAACATGTTTTTAGAGTTCTTGCCCAAGGATACTGTTGTAGACTGTTCTACAAAGGAGCATTGATTTTGGTCTAGTCTTTCTTCTACATCTTCAGGGTCTTGATCAGAAAAAAATGAAGTAGAAGAGCATATAGCTTGGGTTATAATTTTTGAAAAAGAACTCTCAAATAATTCTTGGGAAGCTCTAAAATTCTTGTTGAGAGACAAGAAATCTGTTGGGGCAAACTGTTGAAAGCAGTGATTCCTTAAAAGTATGCATTACCTGAATTTTACAAATCCTTATAAATGTCATTAATCTGTAGATGTAGTTGTCATCTAAAACATTTGCCCTTTAACCCTCATTTTCTAGCTATCAGTTTCCAAATGATTTTCATTCCATGGGAAAAGCGTGTTGAAGTTTCCTATTTCCACTTGTTAGCCTTTCCATTGGATTTAACCCTTTCTAGGAACAAATACTACAGGGTAGCTCTGCGCTAAGAGAAGTTTGAATGTCACAGGAGAAAATAAGGAGATCTAAAGGTTCAGTGGCTGACTGCTGAGATTATATGGAGAAAGATGTTACCTATGGGCTATACTTTTACATGATCTGATTTAAAGAGGGCTGGAGAAGGACACCAGGTAACATCTGTTCCGCACGCAGGAGACATCCTCTGAAAATAAATGGTTCTACAATAATGACTTTTTTCGGGAATGGATGTAAACTGGATCATCTCAGAGACCACACTATGATAGAATTACAATTCTGTCGTGCTAGGAAATGGTAGATCCCAAAACTTTGGACAAAGATTTGATAAGACAAGTGATATAGCTCTAACTGAATCTCACATTAGACTATCCTCAAAACACGTTTCATAATATCTTCCCTTTGCCAATAGGATCATCTGCTACTTAATTTATCAAAGATGCAAAACACTGAGATCCAGAAAGTTTGAAAATGGAAGACAAAAGGCAGATTATTCTAAATACATTCTAAATTGTATCCATATTGTACCATATATGCATTGTATCTATATCATTCCATATCTACAGAAGGACTACAATCATTTTTTAACACATGGCTCTACAAAAATCCCCAAAAAAACTCCTCAAAGGACTCTTCCCACCTTGAAGAAAATACTGATATTCTTCTGGCAATACAATGCATGTTTCAATAACTCACAGGAGAAACCAAGGTACAGAGTAAATTTTACGGTGACTGAGAAAGTGACTCTTCTTTACTTCTACTGTAAACACTGAGAGAACTGCCATGCTAAGCTAAGAGACATCTTGGAAAATCTTCATGGACTGGTTAATAAAGAATCACAGCAGTTGTCAGCAGTTAAGAAAACAAGTAAAGCAAAGAAAACAAAGTGGGTAACATGCCACTGTAAAAATTCACAATTCACCAACATCTTGAATAAGATAAACAACTCTGGATGTCTTAACTGAAAAAGGGCATACTAGATCCAAAATATACTCAGAGGAAGACAAGTATGATCAAAAGCTCTGGAGGGTCTGATTGGAAATGTTCTGCAGCCTTCTTCATGAGAAGATGGAGGCTTACAAAGTCATACATGACATGAGAAGAGTGGATAGGGATAAGAACTGATTTCGCACACTCGTCTTTCTGTACAAAGAGCTATGGACCATCAAATGACATTAGTAAGAGCATGGTTTCAAAAAGAACAATGGTGGGTGACACCTACAGCTCATTGATGGAGAATGCTTGGGTACAAGAACTTTACAGGGATTCAAGGGGAGCCTGAACAAGTTCTTAGAACACAGATTCAGCAGGCATTATAAAAGAGACATATTAAAATCCCTAGATTATTTTTAATTTATATGAGTTAATAATTTATATAAAGATTATGATTTATATCACAATTAAAATTTATTTGATCAATTTAAATATTAATTAAAACAGTTTGAGGTTAAGAGAATATTAGAGCAGATATATGCTTTTACTGGTTTTACTATTCACTTCTGCTTAGGGCTACTGTTTGGAGTCAAAATATCAAGCAAGGTCAACACCATTATGGTTATTGTTATGTTCTTAAATAATCATTTATGCTGATACTAGTGGTGTGTTTGGTAAAGAAGTGTGATCTCTTGACTGGGCTCACAGATTTTTCACAATTAGTCCCTTTCAACATTTCCATAATTCTAAAGGAATTTGATGTTCATCTGTGATATTCCAGACTGATTTTAGAGATGAACTGTAAACACCGAGTCAAGTAGATGAATGTAGACAACAGCTTTGAGAGCCTAAGCTTCTTCAGCAGAGGTATCGGCATCAGAATATTGGGCTGGAAGAAGTGGGAGTTCAATGTGGTTACTCCTGAGGAAGAAAAAGGTTCCTCTTCTCCTTTTTCTGAAAGGAGAATCATATACAGAACTGTAATGCTACTTTTAGGGGGACATACGTATCTTTATTTCCACCTCAACTGATAGAGACAGCACAAACAACTAAAACATGACTGTCCCAGACAGCGCCAAGCAGGAGGTTTGTCTGCTTTAGGCACCCACCACAGGAACAGGGGTTTGGAGCTGCCTTACACTGGAGCCACCCAGACAGACTGCTCTGTGTTAACCCCTCTAATGAAAGTTCTGAGATGGATGCTCAATCCAAATCTGCAAAAGTGCAAGGATGTTTGGCTAGAAATAGAAAGGGTTGAAAGGCTTGACTGCATACTTGTTGAGGGCCACAGTACTACAGTTATGAAGCAATATACAATTCAGTAAAATATCTAATAATGAGAAACAAGAATGGGAACTTCCTATACTTTATATTTGTGCCTAAACTGAAGTGAAAAGGCAGCTTGATTGAAACATTCCTTAGCTAACACTTCTATCAATATGTTTACTTCAGAAATAGCTCTTTCATATCCCCAGAAGCAAGGTGAACAACAGAGGTTGTCAGTGGGTTTCTAAACTTGTAATCAACCCTACATTAAAGCAAAAGAGTTATGCGAACTGCTACATGCATAATGCTCTCCTGAGCTTTGCATCGATACAAGAGATTTACCTGAACATTGGTTCAGATATTACCAAATCCTTGTGTTTTCTGTGCCTCAGTTCTTAGTAAAGATTCACCCAATTTTCATTGTGCGTATTCAGGAGAGCCACAAAATACTCACACACTAATGAATGCCCAATGCATTCACAATACCACTATAAACCAAACCAGAATCCAATAGAATGAGCAGAGTTAAATGAAAAATGCTGGGCTGTAAGGGTTGTAAACTTACACAGAGTTTTGTTTTAAAGGTGCTAACCTTATAAATGTAATTTATTTCTTTTGCAACAATAAAAATATCCAAGGCCGAACTATTGAAATTTCAGTGAAAACAAAGGAATAATGAGTTAAAGACAAACCTATCTTCAATCCATTGTAAAGGTATTTACCTATTTTGCTTAATTAAACTGAAAAATGTAAACATTTTGGCCTTTAACATTTATTATATAAATTTGTTTGACTATCCTCCCTTTGTTCTAAATGAGAAATATTCTTTTTGTTGTGTTAGTAAGGACTAAGGCCTATCTATCTCACAGCTGAATATGGAATCAGGCTGTAAGAGACAGAGATGAATGCATAATTGCTATCTCTACAAAGAATTGACTTGGAGAACAAAAAGAAAGATACTGTGATGTTACTTTTAGAAGCTGAGTTTATGAAAACCTTATATGGTATGCATTATTACACCATTACACTGGCAAGATTAACATGCCTTTAAATAATACATTTAAAATTTCTTTTACACTGCCTGCATTAAACAGAGTGCATCAAACTCCTGAGATCCAGTTTAAGCTTTGCTAGAGTCTCTCACAACAATAGGTTGATGACTTAAAAAAGTGAAGATTCCACTAGGAAAACTGCCTAAGAATGAAAATGTCAGTTCCTTAAGAAAGTAGGATAGAAGCAATTCTTTTCAACATCTTAGTTTGTCTAATAAATAGGGCACATGCATTCCTGGTATACCACATCTGAATTCAAATAATGAATACCACAGTGTTTTATAATAATAAAATTGTTAAGAATGTTCCTTTTGGAAAGCTTACAAAAATAAGAAAGTCAGACATTTAGTATTTCTTTCCGAAATAAAACAGTTTATTTGGTGCCAAAAAGACATTAACACAAAACTGGCAGACTAAAAATGAGGTCTTCTAAACGGAGTATTTGTCATAGAATAAATACTGTAAATATGAAAAGAAACAAGTTCTTCAGAAATTTTAGTCCTCTCTACTCACTTCTCAACATGTTGGACAAAGCTGGAGGTAGTTTAGTAACCATTGTGTCAGACAGAAATTATTTTGTGCAGTGTCAACTGGGAAACTGAGTCTGTACTTACTTTGATGTTACTGAACCATGGAAAATCTAGAGCAAACCAAGTGGTTCTTTATTTTTCGTAGCAGCATCTGATAGCACATTTTTCAGAGTAATTTCTGTTTTGTGCAGTCTTTATCTATCTTTAAAAAACAGACACATGCAAAAGGGAAAGCTGATACAGGGGAACAAATGTGAGTATAGAAATTAAGAGGTAGTACTACTTCTCAGGGTACTTTCAATCAATTTCTGTAATTTAAATGGATTTCTAATTAATGTATTCTTTTGATATAATGATTATAATTCCACCTGTTCACATTGGAAAAAATACAAATGAAATTTAGTAATTGTGAAGAAAATCTGCATGTAGTTATAGCAGTGATGCAAAATTATTAATAAGATATTAAATGGACAGCAAATAACATGCCAAGCATAACAGCTTAACTTTTCTCAGAGATGCATTTTGCAGGTGAATGAAATGACCATACCCCAAGTTATTTTAGTGAGAGTCTAAGAAATTTGAAATCTATACAATATATTGATGACTGCTATTAGGACTAGACAAGGTGATGGGCTAAAATTTTATGGTAGTCAACCAAGTATGTCAGAAGAAACTACCAGAAAAATTAAGTAACAACACTCTTAGGGCCCAAATCCCACAATAAATATACCGTAAATTTGATTTATAAGTTGAGACAGCTTTTTGGTGCATAAATGATACGTTGAAGTCTTTGTAGAATCAAAAATTTCATGATGAATGGTCTCTGAATCGTGCCACTGGAAGAATAGGTAAGCATTATATAAAAAAGCAAAGCAAATATGGAACTCATGAAAATAGAGAGTTCATAAGAACCCAGTTCAATAACTTTACATGATCTATAGCTTATATTACTCAAACAGAATAATTTAATAACTTGCTGTTCTATCTTTTACCATGATTGTCAACAGAGGCCAAGAAGTGGTATAAATTTTCATCATTTCAGTGTGATAGTAAAAAGGGTTCCGTTGAAATTTAAGACATAACCTTACAAGCTCTCTTTTGATTATATTTAGTACAGAAGGATATCATTTGCTTGTTAATTTTGTTTCTCTTTTCTATTGTTGGATCATTGTGTTTTCATCCTTTTATTTCAGAAACTGAGAAGCTCTAACAGGATCAAAACAAGAGCAATCAGTATCACATTTCTGTGAAGACATAATCAGCTTTGAACAAGTCACTAGAACAAATAAACAATTGAAAGCCTGATGACTGTACACAGAGTCTGCAATAACTAGGCTAACACCTCTGTTTTCTGGACTTATCAACCTGGAAGTTTTCTTGCAAAGGAAGCTCAAATAATTTCTTGTTAGAATAAATTGAAAGAAAAACAGAAAATGTAAACTGGCCTGCAGAAAGAAAGACACAGGCTTCTGCCTGCACAGTAATGGAGAAGCATCTCCTGCTGAAAGACTGAGACTTCCACTTTTGCTTCATTCCTCAGGTAAGTACCACAATCTTGTTCTAACCCATTATCTAAAAGCACAGCCACAACAGTCCCTCAGACTTCAAGTTTGCAACTACCTAACGGATTTTATACATTCCAATCTCTCTTCAAAATACATTTTATAATTGTATGTGACAATCATGCCACCATCTGAGTAAAAGAAAGATTTTAAAATGTTGTATAATCAGTTATGGTAAGCATGTGATAATATCAAGTGGAAAATACACAATACCATTTCCCCCACATTTTTAGATAGTTATAAATATTAGTTATAGCACTGATTATTCAGATAAAAGCATGTTCAAAGTACTGCAGTGGATGTGCCTGGACTGAGAAACTGAGAAGCACAGGACTGCCAGCAGGGTTGCCAAAGGGGCAAAATGCCTGAAATGGAGAATTAGACAATTATTATTAATTTTAAAAATGGTCATGACTCTGATTTTCCCTCTTAATTACTCCCACTGATGTGTGTCATGAGACAGAATAAGTCTTAACTTTCGTTTATTATAGCTGATTTGGGTAGTGGTGGTCTCATTGGTTAATTTTAATTTTTTTTTTAGGGAACTGTTTATGGTTTCAGCAGAACTCTGATACAAGTGCTCTGATATGAATATCCGTATCTTTTTTCCCTATGTCAAAGGGGTCAGGAAGGGATTTTTACTCTTGTGAAGTCAATACAAGCCTTTGGTTGTTCGCCTTACTCTGCAGAAGTAGTCATGCCGTAGTCACCATGTGTACTTACCAACCCTCTTCCTACTGCAACTGAACCTCAGCCTTTTCATTCTCATCCTGTAGCATAACGTATTTGGAACTCCTGAGGTCTAATATATTTTAGTGCAAGTATACTCACAGAGTTCAAACTGGGAATTTCTGGGTGAAATGTAATGGTCTGTGATATACAGGTCAGAATAAATAATCTAATGGTGCCTTCTGGCTGTACAAGCCACTCAAGCTATGAAATCAGTTTTACCCAGTAGTTCTGCTCAGCCTTTCTACCAACACTGAAGTGCCTGAACTCTAAAATCCCACACTGAGAAGGCAACCATCTTACTCACTATGGCCTTTAACATCCCTTGCTGATAGTTTTAAATTTTTAAACAGCCCTACCTGTCGAGCTTCCTTTTATGTGTTCTCATAGTTACAGATATAATTTCAGAAGCAAAATATCTAAACAGCAAGCATAATAAAAATGAAATGGGTTAAAGCTTATTAGCAGTAGGGAGCAGATGTAGCAAAATTCTGCCAGTTCCCCTACATTTCCTCCCCAGCAGGGATTTTCTGTCAAGCTGTGAGTTAGTTCTATACACTAATCCAGGCTGCTGTTGCTGCAATTGCACCTTCTTATACCTTGCTATTGTACTAAAAATTCACTTTGATTCTTGATTTCTTCCTTCTTAATAATAATATTTAAAGCAGTTCCTGCAGAGCTAAATGTAAACTCAAGCACTGCATGCTAGATGCTCAAAAGGGCATGAAAATATAAAATTGATAAGAAAATAATTACATACTGAAAAGCTGTTTCTTTTGCTTAAAAAATAGTAACTTTCTCTCAATGAACTAAAGGCTCCTGAGCCAAGACATAACCAGTTAATGACTGAAGTTAAGATCCCTGAAATACCTCTCAAGCATACATCATTCAATATATCAGTTACAATGTGGAAAAAAAAAAGATAACTATTTAAGGAACAAAGTCATAAATTGATAGTAATACAAACTGAAAGCAAATGAAGTCTGCCACATGAAACATGATCACAGACTGTCACTCTGAGGGTTTTTATTCTTCATGTGTAGTGTCAAAAATAAGCACTTAGGAAAGAGAGTTGAACTGAAGGAAAGATGTTCAAGATGGAAAGATTTCAGTTGAAAATAATTTGCAAGTGTGTACCCAAATGGGACAGAAAATGAGCAAAGTTAATGGTCAAAAGCTACTTTGTGGGCATTAAGGATAAGAGATTTTATGATATAGAATTTGAATTTTGGATATTGATAGCAAAGACCTTTTCTTTGAAAGTCTACTTCCTTCTAAACTTTGACAATGAGCTCTGCAACCAATACTCAAACGAAATATCAGCTTTCACCTCACATATTCTAATTATATCATCTGTTCACCTGTATATGTACAGCACCACTAGCTGCTCTTGTCAAACCCATCATTAAATTTTGTAGAATGCAAGGAAGAAAGTTTTGATGCTGCTGGAGACAGAAGAAAAACAATTTGAAAATTCTAGTGGCACTACTAAACTTCGACTAACTGTCAGGCTCTCCCTCATTGCAGTAGCCACCTTCATTAGTAATACGATATAAAGATGTGCAATCAAAAATCATTTCATGGCTTTGAGTTGGGACCTTGAAGACCATCTAGTTCCATACTCCCCACCGTGGGCAGGGACACCTTCCACTAGACCAGGTTGTTCGGCCAGGGCTGGCCTTGAAGGGACCTCCAGGGACAGAGCACCCACAATTTCCATGGGGAACCTCTGCCAGTCCCTCACCAACCTCACAGAAAAGAATTATTTCTTAATATCTAATCTAAACCCACTCTTTTCCAGTCAGAAGCCATTCCCCCTCACACTGTCACTACACACTCTTGTAAACAGTCTTGCCCAACCTTTCCTTTAAGTTCTTTCCAGGTTCTGGAAGGCTGCAATTAGGTCACCACAAAGCCTTCCCTTTTACAGGCTGAACAATCCCCATTCTCTCTGCTTTTCCTCATAGGAGAGGTGCTGCATCCCTCTGATCAACTTGGTAGTCCTGCTCTGGACTTGCTTCAACAGGTCCATGTCCTTCCTGTGCTGAGGACCCCAGTGATGAATACAGTCCTCAGGTGGGGTCTCACCAGGGCAGAGCAGAGGAGCAGAATCATCTCCTTCAACCTGCTGGCCATACTTCTTCTGATGCAGCTCAGGATATGATTGGCTTTCTGGCAAGCAATTTCATTTTGATCTGGTGCTTTTTAGTACACAAATTTTTACTGGAAAATGCATTTACATTACACCTTATGTATATGAATATTTTTGAGGCAAATATTTGTTTTCAACTGACTAGTCAGTTATTTTCATTTTTCAATATGGTATGACTGCAAAACAAGGTCAGTTAAATGGCATACCATACGAGTATTAGGGCTTCACATGCCTTTTATTCTAACCCAAGCCATTTACATTGACCAATAATGTCCTACATACAGTTTGGAACTTGGATTTTGCAGGACAGTTTTGTCTCGGTTCAGTGTTAACAGAAGTCAAACTCAGATGATGCAATCTCTTAAAACCAGCTATATGGGGTTGCCCAAAAAGTTAGGAAAAAACCTCACCCCTGCTCCAGCTTTTATCGTCAAACATGAAACTCTATGATATATAATACAATATAATACTTCGGTCAACTCAGCTCAGGTGTCTCAGCTACGTCCCCTCCAAGCTCCGCCAAACCCCAGCCTTCTTGCCGGGTATGGGTAAAGTAGGAGAAAGAGAAAGTCTTGGTGCTGTGGAGGCCACTGTCCAGCAACAGCCAATACTGGTCTGCTATCAACACAGTGTTAGCCACAATTCCAAAACACAGCACTATAGGGGCTGCTCTGAAAAAAATTAACTCCACCCCAGCCAGACCCACCGTGACAGAAAGTTCACAAGAACCTACAAGTTCTAAGCCAAGTTTTAGTTAAATGTGTAACCATTCTCAGGAGTCACTACGATGAGCTATATGGAAAGCAAACTTGTTCTTCTGAATATGAAGATATGTCTCTCAGATTACTACTGAAATATATAATGGGATCTTAACTCTTACACTCCTGAAGGCAGGTGACTCCATGTACAGAAGATTAGAATGGAAGGTTTTCAGTAAATGGCCTTGAAGTGACATGTATTAATACATATGCTTGTTAAAAGTTGTTATGCTAAGAAAAAATACAAATATACATTCATGGATATACTTGTAATGTATATATATTATGTCTATATGCATATATATGTATAAGAGGAGGGAGGGAGAAAAATCTGTACACGTATATGTCTCCTCCATGTAATTCTGCAGAACATGCACAGAGAGACTATGAGACTGTGCATTACTGCGTTGCCATCTGCAACTCCACGCAAACACTCATTTGAAGAATTTCCACCATCCTTTACCAAAATCACCATCTTAATTAAAAATGGTTGACAATTAGTATTTTCTTCAGCTAACAGTTGAATTTTCCTCTTTCAGACTCACTTCTTCCTTGAGATATATCTATATCTATATATATAGATGTATATATATATAGATATATATAGATATGCAAAAGTAACTACTTCGGTCAACTACAGAAGATGGCCAGGGTGTTTCCACAAAGGTGCCTATAAGTAAGATGCATAAAGACCTGCATAACATTAACACTCAATAATGTCCGAGATAGAATCAAAGTTATATTTCAAGTGATACCACCTGTGTTTATGGTGTTACATCCAAAGGACCGGTGAGAAGCAAACAGGTATCATATAGGCTGGACGCATTTTTATTTTTCATCAAGGAAGCTGAACAAAAACAGGGAGGAAGCTAAAAGTGATTATTCACTGCTAGCCGGCATGCATGTAACTGGGTATTGACCAGGGAGCATTGCTCCTTTTTGCTATGCAAAAATTTAAAGAAGTTTCATAGGATGGCTCACTTTCACACTATCTTACGTGCTTCTTTGAAAGTGGAGTACAGGAAAGCATAAATAATTTTTGGGTTACTTTAACTTTTAAGAATAAGAAAATTAAAGATCTATTATTAATTTTGAAGACTGTGTTATATCCTTCAGAGAAGAGGAGGAAGAACAGGAAATGAAATTATTATTATGACCAGAACACAGAGCCAGAGATGAGGATAATCCAGTACTGAAATTTAGTAGGAACCCTTGGATCATACAATAAAATAGTAAAGAAGTACTTCCACTGGAAGAATGAAGATGTTTTCCCGAGTTAATTTCTCTTTTTTTTCTTTTTCTTTTGATTTTTTGATGGTAAAAGATCATTCGTGTATCTGAACAGAGACAAGATTCTTACACAGTTTCAAAAGGAAGAGATGACATTTTGAGCTCTAATTTTGACTGAAGCTTGACAATGGAGAAGGAGAGGTATGAATTTTCCTAGTTAATTGTGGAGTTTTGTCTTCAGTGGTAATTTGCTGAATCTACTTGAGGTGCTGAGTCCCAGGCAGCTTCTTCTCCACAGAGCCACTTTCTTGCCCCCCAGCCCCAGCAGGATGGGAGAGACAATAGGAAGAGCAACATGAGAGAACTTTTGGGCTGAGGTAAGGGCACTTTAGCAGGTGAAGATAATAAAACTAGGAATGCAAAGGCAATCCTTCACCTCCTCCCACCAGCAGACCAATGCCCAGCCAGGCTCTGCGGAATAGCCACTTTGGAAGAACAAGTCTCCCAGTTTTAATGGCTGAGCATGGTCTCATGTGGTCTGGGATGTCCCCTTGACTGCCTTTTGCCCACACCCAGTCTCTTCACTGGGGTGCTGACTGAGAAAAAGCCTTGAAAGCCATGAAAATGTGCAGCATCAGCATGTTAGCCACAAATCCAAAACACAGCATCATAGAGGCTCTTATGAAGACCCAGGAGGACTCTGTACACTATTCAATAGCAAGTTTCCTTCCTGCAACAGGAATGCTTTTCCAGGTCCTGCATAATAACGACAAAGAGGATTTTGCCCACAGGGAAGGACTTTCAGTATGTAAGTTTGACTAAGTTTCTGAGATCTGAGTTTTCTGATTTTTACGAGCTTACATTGAAGAGACAAATTAAATATCCTCCCTGGAAAAGACCAAGATCTACAGTAGCTACTTAGTATTGAATATCAAACTACTTGTTGGAAGCAGTAACTTGGAAGGGATGTTTGTGGTCTGAAAGAGATTAATCTGATACAGTTTTAGGAAGGACTAGTTGTTAATAAGACTTTCTGTGTAGGTTGAGGTGGTAATATGGCTTTTCTTCAAGTCCTGATCAACAGGATTACCTCATCCAAAGCAGAACAAAAAAACTTTGAAAGTGATGAAATCCTGAAATTCTATCCTTCATTGTGGGAATTTGAAGTGCCCTGCATGTAATTTGGACTACAGTTTAATAGGGAAGTTTCCTGAGTGAAAGTAGGACCTTGATCACTTTTCAACCAAAATGGCATTCGTCCCTCTATAATGAGGCAGTGACAACAGGTACTTGCTTCAGGGATGAAACTCTGTTCATGACTTTCACAGTCATCACACATTAGACTTTTGACCAGAGGTCTAAGCAAACCGTGGATGCCTATATGCACTCTTGCTTAGCACAAAAGTGACAGGCTCAAAACAGAATTAATGTTTTCAGCAAAGGAGATGAAGAATCACTCAAAACCAGTCTTATAAGGGAACTGCTGCAGGGGAAGATCAGTCAGCCTGGATGAACTAGGCTGTTTACCACCCTGAATAACTTGACATGCATTTCTTCACTCTGTCTACCTGAAAAACAACATTCAAATGCACGGATATATTATCTGTAAATAGCAAATAAGGTAGCGTAAATCAGTTCATGGAAATCACAGTTATGCTGACTTACACCAGCAAGGATTTGATTGTATCTGTAGATACCTACACAAACGATCACAGAAGAAATGCTCTCCTTTCTTATTTTCTATTGTTCATATTTTTGTTTATATTCCACAAGTTAAATTCATGCATACTCTGACTATGCAATCATTTGATTTTTATACACATATATTCCATTTCTAAAAATGGCTTTAGTTAAAGTCATGTTCTTTTAGTTGACTATACTCCTTTTTAAAAGTTATTAAAGCTCCACTAATGTTACAAATAGAATACCATAATCTTCTTTTAAGACAAAGTTCAAGTGGCAAACTTTTCACCTCCCATTGTTGCCCAGTGTCAAATGGCAGACTATATCCAAGGACCTCTGGATTTCCACTATCTGCATTTGACCTGTGTTAAATATTCTCACTACAGTTGCTTCAAATGAATAGAAAAGCTTTGCCTAATCTGAACACAGGGGAAATGAAATACACTAGGCACGAGATGAAAGACACACTAGCACTGTGCAATTTAATGTACTGTGTGTTCTGAACGTGGGCCATAAAAAAAGCCTGGGTTAATATATCAAACTGTGGAACATTCAAAATAGCATCTAGTAGCAAAATAGATGTTATGAACCTGATGGGACAAAAAAGGGAAACAGAAACGTGCATATTCTTCCTACTGAATTTTTGATAGGCAAAGGTACTGGCTGTCAGCAATGGTTTTCAAAAACATTTATTTTTCTGCTGGTGATATTACAAATCATATTAATTAACCTATGTGAGATTTTACTGCAATGTAAATGCAGCAGTGTTCTAATCTGTCATTTTTAACTTTATAATACTTGTTTACTTCTGCTACTCATATTTTGACTATTTTGTTCAAGAAATTGGTAAAAGGAGACCACTTAAATTAATATTACTATACTATCATCTATAGGACACAGAATTTACAACACATTTTGGCAATCTAACAATTGTATTAAATAAAGATATTAACCAAGAACATATAATAAATTAGACAAAAAAGTGGACCTGGATATTACTGGCTGAAAAACATTGGTTCAGGATGGTGAAAAAATATGCATCTTCCCACAGAAATCTGGGAAGGTTTTTTAATATTCCATTTTAAGTTTTATAGTAATTTTCTCTATAGGTAAAAGATGATCTTAAACCTTTGTCCAATCCTTTGCAGCAAGAAAAATCTTCAACTTCCACTATTTGAGCATAAGCTACTTCTGTTGTACTTAGGATAAAGCGTTAGAGAATGCATGAATTTTATTTAAATTCATGACAGTCTGTATACTTCAAATAGCACAGGAATGTCTGAACAATGCACAGACTGCTGTTACAGATGCATGATGCCATTCTAAACGACTGCCATGAAAACACACTAATTACTCCAGGAAACAACTGCATGTAGCTAGACAGATTCTCGTTCAAGATTTAACTTGTTTATAACTTGGGACCTGTACTTCATTTGTAAGTCAAAGTGGAAAGATGCAGGAAAGCACCAATTGTAATTACAGCAGTGTCGAAGAAGGAACGATGCAGGGGCTCCCGGGAAGGGGCCCAGTGCCCTAGATGACTGCTCTTAGGTATCTTCAAAAAATCCTAGTTCGGGTGCACTTACATCTTTTGACATCTAAACAGTTTGTAAATCTGGTCCAACAGGTTTAAATTTAGAGTTTTAAATTTGGCATCAAGTTACCCGAGTGCTGAAATAAGTGTGGAACCCATTCACAATATATATCAGATAAAACACTGTGAATCTTTTTTCCATCACTTCTGCATTACACACTATTAAGACACACATTGTCAACAACCTGACTGGCATTCCTGACAGAATGAAAGTCAACTGCAGCACTCTTTTCTGGATTTGAAACAATCATGGGATCACAGCCACTCATCCTGAATTCTTACCATAAAAAAAAAGAAAGATTCTGTCAGAAGAAGATGGGCTGGAGAACTTGAAAAAGTTTGCAATACGTTTGCTCAGAAATTTATTGGTGGGAGAGTACCAGACAACTAATGTCCACATGTAACCAGTGTTTTAAAAGTCAAAATATATATTTTTTTATGTCACAGGAAGTATTTCACTGAGTAGATTTTTCGTTACTGAGGATGGAAAATACATTGGCAGCTGCCTATTACAATAACTCAGAGGGGAACTGATCTATAATATCAGAATTTAAGAAAAAAATACTATGTGTAAAATGACTTTCTGAAAAAAAGATATAATGACATTAGTGCTATTAATACATCTTGCTATTACATTAAATATTATCTTTCTATGCACCTCGGTCTTCTAATATATGTATTATATTATATATATTATATATAATATATAATTTTGTTATATTATATAACAAAATATATTGGTTTTACTGTCGCAAAATCTCCCTTCAATATTTTGGGTTCACTTATAACACAACCAATTCTGAACTTTCAGTTGATAACAAAACATTGTGTACTAAATACACTTAAATATTTCCCTATATTTTTTTCTTTTTATAACAAAGAAATCAGAGATAACATTTCAGAGAGTTCTGGAAAATCTTCCTTCAAGTTTTGTATACATTTCATCCAACCAAAACAACTGAAACTAATTTTTAGCATTCAGACATTTCTATAAACAAATTTATTTCAAAAGCAGCAAATGACCTCAAAATTTTTCTGTGAGGAAGTTAATGTGCTCTTATCTCACAGAACGAAATAATTCACAGTACTTTTCCATGGAATATACAATTGAATAGCAACGGTCAAAATGAGTTTTTATTACACAGTTTATCAGAATTTCTGTATTTTAATTATCTAGCTATACCAAGTCTTGCCGGGGACTAGCAAGATGTAAAAAAAAGAAAACACAGCAGTTAAGCAAGCTGGAATGCCTGAAATCTTGAGCAAGCACAGTATGTTTCTTCTTTGTATTGGTGAGGACAACAAAAGAAAGCAAAAACCAAGCATCTAGAGGTAGAAAAAAAATGTAATCATGATCTTGCCCATCTCAGTTAGCCTGGGGGAATCTGTCATATAGGCAGAAGTACAATCCAGCATTTGAAACAGTCTAACAAAATACTACTGGGATGTTTCTGCATGGAAAGCCCATGGGCAGGGGAAGGAAAAGTTTGGGTGTAGACTCAGCTCCCACCTAAATACAGTGGGAGTACTGCATAAATGGTACAACTCAAGCCCTACTGAATAAAGTGCATTCACAAAGTAAATTAATAAAATTTTGCAGGCACAGTCACTGTTATATCATTATACAATAATTATTTGGAGTATTTCCATCTATCAATAATGCCATCTGTCCCACCCAATACAAATGGACTACAACCCATCTGGCTTATTTTTTTCTATTGATTACTCTGCTGAATGAGTTAGCAAAACTGCTTATAAAATCATCATATTACATGACACTGTCATTAAAAGATGTGAAGAAAAGAAAAACACAAGATGAGACTTAATTGGAAAACTGTCAGTTCTTCTTCCAGAAAGTTTTAGCAATGCTATAAGCTTATTTATTTTTTTTGGCTACTTAAAAAAAGCCCCAAGAAGACAAAAAGCTCAAAAAACTCCTAAATGCTAACTACTGGATTAGACCAAAATTGTTCTACCACACAACTGCTACTAGGTATGCTAGAGAAGGTCCCTCAATTTATTTCCTCAAGAGTATCAAAATGTCCCTAAGTATGCCTGGCAATTACAAAGAAACTGTGGAAGGAATGTAGCTTAAAAATAGGGTGGAAGAAAGCTGATGATGGCTGGCACTTGCATTTGTTAATTCCAGTAAGTCTTCCTCAGTTTTGGGTTTGATTATTCGCTTGCATAATTGTCTTTATGCTATTTTTGCAGCCTCTGTTTTTGTTCTTTTGATTTTAACGACTGCTTCCCTTAACTATATTTTAATTCCTCCAGCAACAAAAAGACAGTTTTATGCACCTACAGAATTTAATGCTAACTTCATCTCCTTCGCTCTAGATCTCAGTTTTTACAATACCTTTTTAGTTTTAACAAAGGAAGTCTCTCTTGTGTACATTCAAAATGTTGATCCAAAGACCCTTAGCCCAGTGATTTAGGTGCTGTTCTTCTGAGTGAACCCTTGGTGGGGCTGCTTTCTTATCCTTCCCTCCCCACTATTTTTTTTCTTTCTACTACCACCTTACATCCCCACACCAGATTTCTGTTTCCTCTGTCACTCTGAATGGCTTTTCCAATGACACTGCGACTCAAAGGGACATATGAAGGAAGAAGGGAGGAAGAGGGGCTGGATTCCAGCTCTAAGGACACAACCCTTGATGACTGTGGGTAACTGGAGCTCAGGGAGGCTCAGGGGGTTATACTGTAGGATTGAGGCTGCAGGAATGCTGCTGGGAGCGCAGCTACTGAGCTGCCATAAGGAGTGAGGGAAATCAGGATGACAGGAGTAGAAAGGAGCTGTGTAAGAAGGAGGGAATGATGCTTGAATAAGGAAGGGACCAGAGGCTGGGTGACTGAAACAAGTTAGAAGTTGCTAGGGGTCCAGCCTGCTTACTGTTACCATTTGCTCCCTCTCTTACAATCCCCTCCCATCCTCGATGCTCACTAGAACCACTTCTCTCTTAATAATATATGAAATATTTCCTCTGGAAAAAAGTAATTATTCTGAAATATACTTTTTATAATTTATCTTAATTTTAAAAAATATTTAAATTTATTTAAATATAATTGATCTTTCTCTTTGTAACTCAAGAAGTTCCTAAAAGACAATTGTCACCAGCAATATTACAAGAAGTCTTCTAAAGTCTAGCTAAGTGTCTGACCCTGTGGCCTTATCTCAAATGAAGCTTTCAGCAACAGCATGTCCACATCCAGCTCTTAGATGTAAACCTTCTGTGGTATATAAACATATACAGAGAACAATTCTCATACTTCTCTTTATATTATGTGCTGTTAGGTCCAATTTATTGGTGTCCCAAACAATTTATATAATCCCTTTTGTGCTCTACAGATTACTGCCATCAAACATGTAGAAGGATTCAAGGGAAGTTGCTGAACGGTATTATTTATGTAGAAGATATTTACCAGGCATCACCATATGGCAGAATGCTAAATTTCTCATGCTCTAAAGAAAAACACCTTCGGCAGTTCTGATGCATATGATTTAGTCACCATTTTAAATACAATATACCTTAATATACCATTGCTTTGCTACTAAACATGGAACATTCAACAAACAGAAACAGAGAATCTAAATGCCATCTTTAAAAACATAATTAATTCTATGGTTTATGATATATAGCTTACAAAAAATGAGTTCTGAGATAAACTGTTTTATTTGCACAAACAAACCCCTTTTTTCATGGATGACAGAAGGAGAACAATTCCAACAGAGAAACCATTTGTTCTTACTAAGTAATGTGTAGGTTGCCTGGTTCAGGCCTTTGGCCACTGCTTAAAATAAAGTTAAAGAATAATAAAATACTTTTGGTCTGGCTGACTTAGTTTACTTGTCAAAAATAGATCATTATTTCATGTCATGGTATTCAACAGAACTGTCTGTAGTAGCACTGGGATACCAAAACATGAACAAAACCACACAGGAAAGGAATATGCCTTCAGAGTAAGGCTATCATATTCTGTCTTCCCCAGAGCAAGGCAGTATCCCATAGAATCTGGAGGGCTGCTCCAAAGTAAAAACCACATTACTTGTTTTCACTGATACCATGGAATAACTGATACGGAAATACAACTGGAGTACAATTTATCATTTTTCAACACAAAATCTCTATTTTCATTAACAGGACAATTGTATTTTCAGGGCAGGATAATTCCCCCCTCTAGTTTCTTGTAACAGAAATATTTAACAAATATTGTTCTCTGTTTTATTTTGTATATAAACCCCTACTAAACAAAAAATACGCATATCCTAAATTGAATTCCTCTGTCTGAACCTCCTATTGACAAAATTATAGAAACAAGAACATGCAGCTGCTAATAATATCTCACTCCCATTTATATTTAGTTTTTTTCCAAAGCATTTTTAGACGGTGTTGTGGCACACATGACTTTTTCTAGTATTATTTTTCACTTTCTGATACTGTCAATACTGAATTATGATCTGATAAGCACAGCATAAGTCTGATGAACATCCTACAGGATTGCCTGATGCCTGATTGCAGGATGTTTTTCTCAAAGATTCCTGAAATCTGTCAGGCAGCTATCACTTTACAGGAGTATGTGTAGGCAACAATCCATTTTTAAAGTTATGGCTTGAACAACCAAAAAATGACATGGAATAGATATTAGTGATGGCTCAAAAGTAAGCTACCTCATCAGTATTTTTCAGGTAGCTAAAAAAAAGAAAAAAAAAAAAAAAAAAGCAAGTACTGCCTAGTCATCTTAGTAAGTGGAAGAAATAAAAGACTTGATAAAGAGTAGCTGGTCCACATAATAATTATGGAAGATGTAAAACACTGTATATGAAAAAGGGATAAGTGTCAAAGAACTCGCAAACACCACCAATCTCTCTTCCAATCTTATATATTGCAAATCAGAAAGCAGAGAGGGTTTGTGGTCAGGGTATGTTACAAACTGGTCACAGAACAAAAATGGGAATTTAATTTAAAAAACCAAATTGAATTCAGATTCAATACTGGATCTGAATCTGGTCTTGGAGGAGTCATAAACACTGTTTAAGAGTGTTTTTTTTAGTAAATCAAGTTGAGATGCGTAA
This sequence comes from Melanocharis versteri, assembly GCA_013397845.1. Lineage (NCBI taxonomy): Eukaryota > Metazoa > Chordata > Aves > Passeriformes > Melanocharitidae > Melanocharis > Melanocharis versteri. The sequence continues at coordinate 3,283,910 of VZTG01004479.1, forward strand.
GCATGTAAGTGAAGTCTACATTTTTACTCAGAAAGACACTTGCCAAGTGCAGAGACTGGAGACAAAGGCAAATAGAAGGAAAGTTTCAGATGTCTTTTTCCTTCTTCTATGAAAATATTAATGTATTCTATGTTTCCAAGCCCCAAGAAAACATAATAATTAGGCTATATTAAATTATACAGCAATTATACATTTGGGTTTTATGTATTTGGGGAGAAGTTACATTTTATTTACAAGATTTGCGACCACTACCTTTTAACGCCGTCTAGGTGTTCCACGGCTATTTAAGAAAAGCAGCACATACAAATTAGAAATTATTATGGTATCATTATAAATCACTGTGCAAATTACTATGCTGTTAACCAAGGGTTAACCAATAGATAGGCATGTCCAGATGTGGTCTTAGAAGTCTAGCTGAATATAAAGCAATAATGGGCAGTAAATTGCTAAACTCAGTTTTCTTAACAATACTGTTTGTAAGAAAGAGTGGGGAAAAAATCCTCAACAGAACAACTCACAAAAACTTGAAGTAAAATGCCCACTTCTCATTATGCAAAAATATACGGACAGAAGTAATTCAAACGAGGTATTGTTCACATTTTTGTTAGAGAAATTGACTGTTCTTTAAGAGTTCTTTAACACAACGCTTTGGGAAACTAAGAGAAAGTTAGTGGTGAATATAACTTTCTATTAAGCAGTATTCTTACTCAGTTGTGCACAACCACTTATGAGCCAGAACATAACAGCTCAATCAAACCCTCCATTTGAACCCCTCTGAAATGTACTGAGAAAATTCTGATAGTACTGCAAGATTTAGAGAGAAAAAAAAGACAACCCAGAAAGAAGAAAATGGATATGGCAGCTACCTTTTTGCACTCTCTTAATTTCTTCTGCCATATGGAGCGAGCAATAGGAATGCTCTTGCTGTCGGTTACGTAGCAGCTGGCTGTGATGACGTGGTGGAGTGAAGTCTGCTGGCTCATAGCTCGGAGAACTCGCTCGACATGCTGGAGGGAAACTCTGGCCTCTGTGCGTACGCCACCACTAACCAGCTGCATCGTGCAAGGTACCAGAGCAACCTGTCCGGCACAGTAGAGAACATCGCCAACCTAGGAGAGAATCAAATCAAGTCAGTAAGACTCTGGGAGTTTACAGAAGACAAGGGAAGCTCCTTTCTCTCTTCCACCTAGTTTCTTTCAATAGTACTGTTCTTTGCCGTCATTCGTCACAAATGGAGCAAACATGCCAGCCTAAAGATATTTTTTTTTATAGGGATTTTACTACAACATAGAAACACAGCACTGCAATAAACTGTAACCCAAGAGTTAATGGATGGATGTATGTGTCAGCTCAAAACAATAATCTGATGTTGTGGACTGTTACAGCTGCTGGATCACACTGATGCCCCAACATGGTTAAATATGTTCTTGTTTTCTTTTCTTTTGAGTGATGATGCACATTATCTTTGGTTCAATGCTATTCTTTTAATCTTCTATGTCTTAAGCTTTTTTTATATAAAACCATGTAAGAAAGTATCAGTACATATCTGTAACATCTTTAGAAAACAAATTTAAAAATACTGTAAAAAATATACTTGCAGAACACCTAAATGACTGTGTATGAACAAAATGTGATGATATTCCACCAGAAGATAAAAGCAAATTGAAGACTGAAAATAAAATGCTGAAGAATGCTACTTGAACAAAGAGATGGGTCACCTTTTGAAAATGGAATTAAATGGGTGGCCAGATTTACTACTGCAATGCAGTTACTTTGGGCTTATTTTCCAAAATCTTCCCAGCAACACTCTGAAGACCTACTTTTTTTAACAGCAGCCAGCAAAGGAAACATTTATTCTTCTTATTCAGACATCTCAAAGATTTTTTTATAAAATCTTAATGTAAATATCAAAACTTTTCCTCGTCTTATGCTGCACTTCTCTAGAACGTCTGTGCATTTCCTAATCAGTGAAACAGTAAATTTTATTCACTATCAAAAGAAAACTAAGTATAGAAGTGGGAAATAAGGTGGGCGTAAGCAGCTTTGATGTCAGCACAGGAAGAATTTTGCTAGGAGTAAAGACAGAGAAAATGGACTGTGCAAGGAATCTTTTGGAAGAATTTTGCAGAACTTACTGTATAAACTGTAAAAATTCCTCAGAATTAAGAATAATTAAAAAAGAAATCTGTGTCCTAGAAGACATGGCAATCAAACCATGTGACAGACCCATATGCAACTCCAAATCTGTCCTCATAACTGTCTGTGTCTCACAAAAGACTCACACATGTAACTATTGGAAGAGTATCTTATACAATTTGGCATACAAGTTCTATGATTAGCAGCTGAAGAGGGGGAGGAGGCAGAGAGGAAACAATATATCAACTGACACACATCAACTATTTAAATGGTTTAAAATACCTGAAATATTGTTTGATAACACTATATATAATCTTGAATTTGGAAAAAATATATGAAAGCAATATTTTGGTTTATAGGAACAAATGGTATTTTTTTTATTTTTTTTTACAGCGCTATTTTAAAATATGTGCCACTGAACAAGGGAGTCCAGCCAGCTACCAAGTGGCATACTGACAAGATGAGAAACAAATTCAGAAAGATATGATTCAGAGGGGCACAGGTTTGTTTTTAAAGCAAACCATTCATTTTCACCTCTGCAAAGTGAAATCCATGCATTAGTCAAAAACTCCGATGCAGGTAGTTTATACTTCTACAGAAAAAAAAAACAACAAACACACTGACGGTATTTCTTCCTTTTTTTCCCCTGTTGAGCTGCTGGTTTTCCATGCATCACCCATGTTAATTATTAGGTAGACAGAAGAGCTGTTCAACCAGTTCACTTCCCCTATTCTTGAACAGATTGTTTGAGACATAATATGAATACTAATTAATGATAAAATATCTGTCAGTGTTTTGAAATACAGACCAAGATAGCACTTTCTTAAAGTATCCTGGACAGTTCTGATACAATTAGCCCCACTGGTCATAAGCAAGGTCATAAAAAAATCTCTGAAGGATTTGAGCAAAATTGGCACCACTTTTGGCTAAGATTCAGTGGGAATTTTGCAGAGTTTTTTTTTAAATAAATTGAAAAAATCCCTCTGTTCCTAACATACTTGTTTGTATCTTAAGACGCAATTAATAGAAAAACAGTGTTCCCAACAAACCACCATGTTATGGAGGGGTGCATGCAAGGGGAAAAGAGGGGAAAAGGATAAAAAAATGGCCACAGATTTGCAGCAACTGTATTTCAGGGGGACATAATTTAGAGTAAGGGAAGGAGGAGGGGCGTCTCTCTTCTCTTTCCCAGTGACTCAGTCATGAAAAGCAAGCATAAATAATCAGCAAGGACAAAGCAGCAAACCAGTACAAACACTGTTTTAGCAGATATCAAGACGTTGTCTCTGGAATGTTTGAAGCATTATACAGAAAATTGCTCGCAGAGTAAAAGGCATTTAAAACAGGGAAGTCATCATGCTATCTTGTTCACAGTACTGAAATCTTAGAAGAGGAGCTGTCACAATGTATGGTGTCAGTACTTGTGTTGTGAAAGTGTTCTGCAAAACCCCGCTAGAACCTTGCAACAGTTTATCTTTTTGGAGCATTTACGAGGATAACAGAAGATCTTTCAGGGTATAGATTCACAGTGTATCAAGCCTAGAGGACTTGCATTATACAGGAAACTCAGCATAGAAACAAAACTACAATATAAAGGATCAATGTTGATCCTTAAAGGATCCGTATGTATACAGTGGATGTCTCACTGGTGATCCGATCTTCACTGCAGACCATACACATATTTCCATTGCTAAAATTGAAATAAAGACTTGAACCAAAGACAACCCCGAAATCTCAAGCTTCGTACTGCTGAGATGCTCACTTGCACAACTTTATTTCCAATATCGTTTCACAGCGGTAAGCAGGTTATAAATGGGGCCTTGTGTGATTCCACATTTCTTCCCTTTTTGTTTTCATTTGTATTACTGCAAGTTAAAGGAAAGGCGGGTCCTTAGAAGTTAACATAATAGTTTAGCAGCTGTTTTGTTCAGCACAACTGTAAATAATCAGGGAAGTTCAGTGGACAATCAGAACCTCAGAGGATGCAATGCATGCTCTCACAGATAGAAAGCTAAGAGATTTTTTGAGAATTACTACTTTTCACAGGGTAGCTGTCTTGCAGGGATAAGTATAATTCAGATCTAGGGCACAGCTTATACCAATGGAAGACTGCATAGCAGCTTTTTTTTTTTTTTTTTCTGAGGTGCTTTCACTTACTAAGAAAACAGAAGGAAAGCATCTGTGGTATCATGGAAAGGAACAGTCAGAAGAACTGACTTGGTGCCACTTCAAACTGTTCTATCCCATGAAAAAGTTTTTAACAGTATTCTAAGTTACCAAAAGGACACAACATATCTCCTATACATATATATATATGTATATGTATCAGGAAAAAAAACAATGAGAAAACCAGACTTAATTGAATGAGGTCTAACTTAAGCTGCTAATTAGAAAGCAAAAGCTGCAATTATTGTTGCCTAGAAAGAAACAGAAGTAATAGGATATCCATAGATATGCACTGAGTTGCTTCTTTTTTAATTAAAGGCCATGAGCAACTACGGCAAGTTTATGAAACTGTTCCTGATGGTATTATTAAAACTTGCTTGTGATTAACAGATGACATAAAAATTGCTGGAAACTTCTGACAGAGGGATCTCAAACATTCACCCACAGATACTTTGGCAAATGCTAATAGTTGCACCACAAACGTGTGTTTCTTGGAAGGAAGGAGTCAATACGCAATCAGCCAAATCTTTGTTATGAATGCAGTTTGGTGTCTGAGCGACTGCTGCCCTTTAACAGGTCAGGGAGCATAAAAGGTTCGGTGACCCCCTGACCTAACAGTGACACAAGCCACCATTAGGCTCAGTCAATGTAAATAAGCAGGGCTGACAACACACTAATAGGCTGCCTCTGGTCAGCCACGGGTACCTCTGACCTTAATGAAGACCTAAATCAATTAATACTCCAGGCAATAAAGACCTCTGGCTGATTAAGTTAGATAGAAATAATCTTTTCTAACAGGATTAAAGCTGCAAGGTGGTGAACTTTTTATTCAATATATGATAATCCTTTCTTCCTAGGGTCCTCTTATTTTAGATAATGATGGCAAAATTGCTTTTTGCAATGTGAAATCTTTTATTCAACTGCCTAGTATGAATAAAGTTTTAAAGGCATCGTTTAGACAGCAGTAATTGAAAAGCTTGAAGTTCACACTATGAAAACAAATTGTATCTGGCTAACATGATTCTAATACATCCAACCTTCAATATAATTCACATTTCTTTCTTGACCTCTTACAAATGTATAGTCTAAAAATTCCAGGAATGAGCTCATAACACATAGTTGAGTTTGATACAGGCTTTCTTCTGAGAAAAAATGCAGTTATCAGTAGCTAAAGGATGAAGGATATATTCCTAAATAATAATAATAAAATAATAACAACAACAACAACAATACTAATTTTATCATTACATTTGACCAAAAATATTGACATTTCTAAGACTCCACATATAGCTTAGTCAAATGTTTGCACATCATACTCAAGACTTCTGAACTTCCCTTTGAATAAAATATTATTTTTTCCTATTTAGGTTAAAAAAACCCCCAATAACAATTAATCAATTATGGCTATTTTATTGAACTAGCTGTAATATTTCCACAGTTTTTAAGGTTTTATAATTCAGTTTTCAGATGCTGTGAGTCCATTTTGCTAGTTCTCATTTTGGGATGGATGTTTCAATATGTATCTGATCACCTAAGCTGCAAGACTACAAAACACTCATCATTTTGCATTGCTCTTCACTATTAAATTTTATCACCGTGTGTTCTAGATTTTTCTCTTTGAATTTACGTATTTGGGGGTTGAAAATTCATAAAACATTTTTTTTAACAAGAAGTGAAAAAGTACTGCCATTTCATGGATGCTAACCTAGGCTGTGTATTTTTTTTCTCTTCAGTTTAGGAAAATTAAGATACATCATCCCACAAAGTCATATTTGACATTGAACACAGTGTCATAACACTATCAACACACCTAAAACTTTTGTACATTTCCTAATTTAAATTATACCAAGGAGAGGTATCATGTCACAGAGCATTCAAACACTGAGCAGCGCAAAACCCGGCAGTTCTTTAAACTCAACAGTACATCTGAAGAAGCCACAATACTGGTATGAATACTAAACCAACATAATGAATATCTCCTAATCATACTCTATACTTCCCAACTGTAAGCACCTCTGCAGTCTTCTAAAAATCAAAAACCCTAAAATGAGCCTTTTGACAGTGCTGGGTTTACAGCAGGCAATCTCATCTAATACATTCCTGACAGTCTGTAGTACCTTGAAGTTTAACAAAATGCTAAATGCACAGACTTGAGAGGGACGATCAGGTCAAAAACCTAAGTAAGGGTAAGATCAAAGACTTAGCTTGAAACTAATCTTTTAAAAACTGTTCTAACCTATCATCACAGAAAACTGTAATAGTTGAGTATATATTTTCGGCAACGTGTTGGTTATTTTTAAATCTTGATCAATGTCAAATCAATTTCATTCTGCTCTACAACTGACGGAAATAAAACCCACACAGTTCTGATTTACAGAAGACAAAGATTCAAAAACTGAAATTTTCACAAAGAAAACCCACCTCAAAAACTGTCATTCGTATTCCAAGGGAGTATTAGACATAAATCAAAAATAAATGCAGCTTTTAAAGTCAGAACCTGTAGTTATAAACATCTATAAAGATTCCAATAAAGTGGGTGAAAAAGGCTTGCCATCTAATACATTCATGTGGGCATGACAGACAGCTAGTCTGAAATCTTCTCCACGATTCTTGTTTTAGTCAGCTTAGAATCTCCAGCAGAGAGAGAGGAAATGAACAAAATTGAGGTAGAAATGTTCTTTACTTAATTCACATATCTCGGCCCGTGTGCTGTACTAGCGCCCAGGGTACATATTGTTCCTTCATAGAAAATTACAGTAGGCAGCTCAAAGACTTAATTGCCATAGAGGATAAACTGTTCTCCACATTCTGAAGGGTGCTTTTTCCTAAATATAAAAAGAGCAGTCTCCTACTTTAAAATGAGCAAGCTAACAAGAGTATTAATCTTTGATGCATTTCTTCCTTGGGACAGTGGAATTCTAGTCTTCATGACTATTAATCTGCCACCTTTTACAAAGCCTACTATTCCTCTCAAGCTTTTGAAAAAAATCACAAGTTCTCACACAACCACATTAGCAAATCTGCCAACTGTGAAAAATTACAGAACACTTAGCTTTATGAACATACCTTATCTAAAAGATGGATTAAAACCTCCAAACTGATTAACACTTCCGCATTTATTATTCATATCACTTCAAATAAAGATGCCAAACAAAACAAATTTTTTAAAAATGTACTCAGATGAGTCTATTCCTAACAATTGGGGTTGGGATTGGGAATGAGACGTTTAATTGGTATCTACTAGAAAAACTAAAGGCCTTGTCAGGGTCCAGACAAACAAGGTAGAAAAGACTAATATCCAACAGTGTAAAGTGAGGGAAATGACTCAACATGGACATGAACTTTTCAGAAATGGATACCACATTTTTAGAAAATACGTATTATGTCCACTGCAGGTGACTGTGTTTTTCAGTGAATTATATATGCAGAGATAAAGGAGGATAATGGTTATAATTCATGTGGATTCTTAAAATATCTGATAAGGCATCTCTGGAAATTATTTTTTAACTCTCCTAATTATAAATGCTGTTAACTAGCTGATAGTCTGTAAGGAGAGAGTAATGAAAATGCCAATGTAACTGAAGTGGGGTGCCGTAGGGATTGGTATTAGGCTTGATTTTGTTTAACATCTTCATTAAGTCAGTGAAAGAAGGGATTAACAGCTTGATAATGAAACCCACAGAGGATACTAAATTGGAATGTGCACGAGTAGAAATAATAAAAATGGACACAGATAAGTTTAAAATAAAGGCAGCAAATAAGAAAACAACACAGCTTAGGAAAAATGAAAACTCATGCCAGAACATATGGCAAAAATGTTTTGAAATACAGATACTCAGAACAAGGAAGAAAACTTGACTGAAGAACTGCTGAACAGTTTATATTAAAACATAACTGCTCTTTACTAGAAGCACAATCAATATAGGACAAAAGAAGATGCAGTCTCTGTTCTCATGACACTGGTCTAATAAAAGAGTAAAATTTGTTAAAATTCCCCAAACTGGTATCATAACCTTTACAAAAAGTATGATATGATTTCCATATTTCAAAAGGAAGCTGTAAAAAATCAGGTGATATCGAAGCTTCAGATGATTCTCCAGAGCTAATGAAGTACTTGTTTCCAAGACTTTTTTGATGTCATCCTCAACACTGTTTTTCAGTTTACAGCTCAGCACAGCAGCATCCAAATTATGGTAAGCATCTTAATCTGCCAGGGTTAAGATGTAAAAATTAAAACCCCCCTGTTTTCACCTTCCTCTGTTAAGTGGAAAATGTCTACAATTTACACGAGGTTACCTAAGCATTTATTTGGGGTTCCCACACATTTCCTTTGTGGTTTTACTATTTAATCCTAAATTAATTTTCATAACAATAGCTTTACAAAATATCACCAGAGAAAGATATAACTGGCATGTTCACAAAACAATCCTCCCTCCTCGATTTCTACATTTTTCTCCACTCTTCTCTACAATTTCTCTACTTTTCTGCACAGTTCTAGGGAACTGGATAGCACATAAGGGAGAGAGGTTGTAAGGTACCTGTATCCATACACACACTACCTAAAGGAAGATGAAGACAAAAGATTAATGATGTGATTTCCTTAGCTACCTATACGTGTTTATATTAGTGACTTTGTCTGTTCTACTTTTATCCTTAAACATACCATCTACCTAGAAAGTGATCTCATGATCTCCTTCCCACATTAACTGAAGCTTCTACTGACAATTTCCACTTAGAGTAAACTAAATCACCAGTTCAACTATCACTGCAGTGATAAAGCAGTCCAAGAAAGCACAGTAGAAATTTCTAGATTTAAGTTTCTATTAACAAGAAGGGTGCTACTGCTTAAGGCTGCACCACTGTTGTGGAATTCAGCATCCAAGGAGAATCAAGACTGCAGTCATAAAATCCTATGAAGGGCAAGTTGTTTTTTCCCTTTCCTACCTGTCTACAATCCTTATTCATGCCAACTGTCAAATAGTTTAATGTGATTATAAACAGAAGAGGGACAGATAGGCAGAGAAAATACTCTGTACTGAAAAGTGAAAGCTGTTCATCACACGACAGTAATTCACAGTGTATGAAACACATTAACACCGTGACATTCTATTCTTACAAAAAAAGATTTTGTTCCCAGCCTTCACTTGGCTTACTATTCTCACTTGAAATACACTATTCATGATTGTCACTGGCTACTTTGAGATGGTTCGTGATAACTGGGAGATGGGAAAGAAGCAATTGCATAAAACCAAGAACCAGATAACTGAAAACAAGTTAACTGCAACTACAGTAAGCTAAAAGTAATAGTTCTCATTCTAGCTATATAGTGTGGTTTTGGGTTTTTTTATTTTTTGCTTTTACCCATCCTCTATACCTCCTTTATACCCATCCTCTATGTATACCTACTCTTACATGGATTTTACTTACATCTATGACTACCTAAGCAATAATCAACATTGAAACAGCTTAATGTATGACAAAGATTATTTAGTGCAGAAGTCCAATTTATAATACGTATATCCACCATTTCCCTGTGGAAATGAAAGGAGATTTGTTGGTGCAGCTAGATGTACCATACACAACAGTAATGCATATAAAATACAACCTACATGACATACAGTATTTATCACAATCCTCTGCTTATTTATTCATATTTCAGTGATAATGCTTCCTTAAATAGCAGAATATCTTTCTCCAGGGATACACCTTCCAATGCAAATTTGCAAGTCAAGTTCTGACTATACTTACCAGAACTGAAACTTTCAACAAAGATCTACATATACACTTAATATTCTTGGCCAAACTGATGTCATATTACCTTTTCTGCATCATCAATTAAACCAAACTTCATAAAGAAATGAGTTTGGGCATTAGGGATTCCATGGTATCAGCTGCAAAATCCTGCTAAATCCAGCAGTACAGCAAGAGTGCATAGCTACAATTCTGTGTTCTAAGCAGTAAGATAAGATACGATCTATAAATTTAAAGAATTCGTAATTCCACAGTGATGATGTATTATCCATTCTCGTGTAATCTGAATTACAGTGTTCATGAAGTGCAATACAAGAAAGAAAATGCATGAGGAAAGTAATGCCTTTGTTACATGCATGCTATTAACTATCCTAAAACCTAAAGATTCCTAACAAAACAAAATAAAATTAATGGAAATTAGTGAAACACAACAACAACCTCAGAAATACACTAAATATGCTCATCCACACACATTTTCACAACTTTTATTTGTTGTATGCTTAAATACTGACCTTTTATCGGAACTGCAGTGTGGACAACATCCTTATATAAAGTATCATTAAATTCCTAACCACACAAAGAAGCAGGGTTTACTATGGAGCTTTCAGTGGGTGGATATTCACTTAGATCGGCAGCACTTCAAGAAAAGAACTTACCTATTGACAAAGTGGTAACTTGCATATAAAAATTAAACTTCGGTAACAAATTTTATTTTAATTCTGTTTCATAATTAGCCTATAACTGTATTATAATTATATTCTGTACAGTAATACATATTCATCTGGGTATGGAGTTACTATCTCACATTATACATTTTCTAATTTTTTGGGGGTTAATTTTTGGTTTTGTGTATGTTCAACTTGTTCCTTTTAGTACTCATTTTTATGGAATTTTCTAATTGGTTTAAAAGGATAAAAGCTGAGAACTGGAAACTGCACTATATTGACAGTATATTAGTAACTAAAAAATTACTAATAAAGTACGTATCTCATGTTGTGTCATTCAAGCTGCAACCATGTTTTGATCCATCTTACATCACAAAGTGATGTCAAGAACCAGTGGCTGCACATTTACTCTGTTCTTAGCCCCTTGGTCTGCATTATTAATAAAAGTAGTTACTTTGCTAGCAAAAACTAATTGCAGAGTCAAGCCATCTGATATAGAAAAATGGGTAGAAAGACAAGTGTTGAAACTAAAAGGGGCTAAATAAGAGGAAGGGGGGGCAGACTGCAGCAAAGAATAATCCAGCAATTAGGTTAATCAGCTGCAATATTGCTGAGACCCAGGTTCAAATCCCTTCTTCAGTATTTTCCTTTTTCCTGATAATGACAGTGCTGCTGTGACAATAGGCACTCCAGGAAGCACATCTCTTAATATCTTCTACTGGAACTGTTCTAGTTTGTTTAAATAAATTAATGAACTTGGATAATACAGGATGGCATGATCCTGCTCTATGATGAAAAGTATTAGTTATGATGTGGAAAAGCTTTATAATGAACATTAAATCAAAATTGGACAATATCTGATTAGGATTTCTATCTTGATAGTCTTACATTATCCAAAAAGGAAATTAGAGGCATTCCAAACTGCAATGAGATGGTCATTGTTACTTTATAGTTTTAGAAATGATAAACATTTACCACTATGAAAGACACTTAAGATAAGTCTTACACTACAGAACATTCAGGCAGATAATTCTGTATGAACAGAGCTTTTGTGAAATATTTAGGCTACTTCAAAAGATGCAAGATGACAAAGTAAAAACCATGTTGGGGAGGGAGTTTTTACCACATTTTTGAAAATAAACTAAAAATCTTACACAAGACTAATGTGAACATGAGATGGGATCAAGAAGTTCTCTTGGATGTATAATGGTTAAAAATTAAACACAGAAATGATGAATTAGAAACAATATAGATGACATTATTATCAGAAAATCTTTCAACTTTTAATTTAAATTTTACAAATACCCAATAGAGTATATCTCTTCAAAAACAGGCTGTATCAAAGTCTACAAATTATGCCCAGAACAGTTTAAATATTGCTTTTGAAGCTAAGGGAAATTATAGGTATGTTACTGAAAACATAACCTTGTGTGACAATGCAAATGTCTAATATTTTGCTTGTTCAGCCCAACAGAATAAGCTTTTAATTATCAGCTAAACAGTGCACAGTATTAGAAAAGTATGCAAAAATGCCAAAATTTTTAATGATGGAAACTGTCTCATATACATTTTACATTCTACTGATATGAAATAAAGATTGAAGTTGCCTGACTTGACCATTCATCTACTAGTTTTAAGTTATGTTTTAGGGTTTTGTGAAAAGACTGGGTTTTGTTGTTAAAAAAAGTCTGGCCTAAGTTCAATCAGCAGGAATTATTTGTACGAAGTCCAGCAAGGTATAGTTAACACACAGCATCTTGCAGTGTGTGATTCCAGAGTTCACGTTTGGCAATGTAACTGCTCCCAGCATTTGACTCCAAACCTCAGAGTTGCTGACATTTGGATCTCAATGAGTTAACTCATATAGCTCTCCAACAAAAAATAACTACATGTTATCACAGAAAAACTATCACATGCTGATAGTGAATAATTAAATGTTCAAACCAAAGAGAAATGAACTGTTTCTGTGATGCATGTTTTGAACTTTTAATAGGTAGTCTGATTCTTCAGAAAAAAAGCTGTGCTACAATCAGGAAGGGCACTAATGGGGAATGGAGAAGGGTATAAAAGAATGATGCCTGTAATACGAAGAAAGGTGGAGAAAAAGAGTTATTCCAGCTGATAATTTTAGTTCTTGATTTTAATGCTAACTCAGGGTGTCATGGATGTTTATGTAAAGGAAAAGTTTTTCACTGTATACCCTGGCCTTGTAAGGTGATGTAATGATTTGATTTTATGCAAACTTCAGTAAAAGCAGAAATTGCACCTTGCAGGACTAGGCTCTGTATGCAGAAAAAGATAATAGTGAAATTCAAATGAAATATGCCCTTTAAAACATCATTAGAGAACGATAAATCAGCTCAACACCTTCCCAACACAGGAAGTCGAGAGTTAACCAGTGTACCCAATTTTAATTTTTTTTTAAAGGAGGAATAAATCTGCTATAGGGAGCTGCTTTGATAGACCTTTGAAGGTCTTCAAAACTCTTGCTAATATGTTATTCTCTAAAAAATATTCCCATAATTCTGCTGTCTCCCACAATTCCTTGCCTCGAGATTCATCTGTCAACTTTGATGCATCTTTTAAAGTACCCCTCCAAGCCTAAAAACCATGACTACAGACCACAGAAGAGAACTCTTTGCTTTGAAACTATCTGATCAATCAGAAGATCATTTACCTGCAAGCATTATTTGGTGAAGCTAAAGCGGCACATCAACCAGCAGCATCTGAAGGCTGAGGCAGCAAAACGTCAACAACAAATTGTCATTGGCATTCCATTTATGAACCTTCAAACAGCATCAGATCTTTTCCATGGGAAACCAGATCAGGTCAGACTGGAGCTGAATATTTCTTAACAAGCTAACCATCAAAAGAACTTACGTTTTGAATAAAAAGGCTATCATTTGTTGATTTGAATATCAAAGGGATCCACTGCAAACTCCCAGTCTAGAAAAACCTCCCTAAGCTACACCAGACAGGTGTTTAATAATCTATTATTAAGGCACTATTTTAGGTTACTCAGAATCATAAAAAATAGCTGTAACTGTGAAGCTGCAAATGGGACTGCACAAAGAAATGAATGCTATTAACATACTATTAACAATTCAAAAGAATGAGTTGACATACCAATCAAACTTGTTAATTGACTGTCAATGGCCTGTCCCTGAATATACAACATGACTGCATTATATATTTCAAATGCTGACAGGAAGACAGTTTCATTTGCATTAACTTCATAAACTGATCAACAACCAAACTGCCACATACATTTATAATGGGAAGCTGAATCATTTCAATATTCATGCAGCTCTGTAATTGTAAATTAGGTGCTGGCAAACAATACAATACTGTACATACTCTAAAATATCCTAAATTTCTCTGACCTACTTTCTTTTTTATTTTAAAAGAGCAGTGGAAAAAAGTTGCCTCTTACGGGGATGATTATTACTTTAATTTATGGTTCATGCCTCAGGCAAAATTTGTTTGCAACCTAGTTTGCAACCATTGTTTATAACTCTAGATTGATAACTGGTCCACGATATATGAGGCACACAAGGTGATGTAAAATTTTTCTTGCTTTACTTCTGTGAAGTGTAAATATCATTAAAATACAGAGTAAATCTGTAAAAAAACCAAAGTGAATGAAAATATGTACTATTTCCTTGCTATGACACAAAGCAGATGACAGCAGCGAAACCGCTGAAACTTTCTAATTAGACATTGAAACATGTAATTTGAAGTGGAAAGTACTGTTCTTGCACATCCTTCCCTATGTCCTAGAATTTACTGCCCTCAGAGGTCCTGTCTATATAAAGTATGTTTCCTAAAAATATCTCATAATTACACCCATTCGGTTTCATGAGGATTGACAGTGATAGTAGCTGAAATGGCTGTGATAGTGCTGCCATTTTAGCCAAATGGTTAGTCAGACATACTCTGAGCAAAGTCACAAATCATAGCAGTTGAGAGCAGAAGTGCTTGTGGTGTTTCCATATTTCTGCACATATTTATCCAGCAGAAATGTCCAAGGGCTGATAACAGGAAGAAAATGACACAAAGAATTCCCAATAAAAGGCTTAGGCGAAAATTCTTTATTTTTCGGGTTAGTATCCGATTCTGCAACACTTAATATCTTGCACTTCTGCTTGCTGAAAAATAGAGTTCTGTCTAAACTAACAGAGAAGCCTTCAGATGTTGTCATTAATGACTGCGTGCATGAATATCAATTTGTATGCCTTAACCATATAAGGAAGATATGAAAGAAGAAATTTGTTTTTATTTGTTCTTGAAGTGCTATTGGCATATTTATCACTGTTTATATAGAAACAGTAATATCTCAGTCACTTTGAGAATCGGAGAAATAAAGCTAAACAGAAATGTCGTAAATGAGGATTAAGTCATGTGGGTCTGAAAGTGTTCCACTGAAAGCTAAGTGGTAATTGAGCAAAAATTCCGGAACTGGCAGGTCAGTCACGTTCCCTCTATATCTACATGACCTGGAGGTAGTATAAGTTTTAAACATATCAACTGTAAATGCACGTTGTCTTCTTTTCCCCTCTTTTATTACTACTACTTTCACCCTGTCAATCCAACAGTCTCTTCCCTGGCTTTAAAGTTATTGCAAGAAAGAGCCAAGCACCACACACCAGCATAACCATACAGATATGATATAAACATCCAATAAATCTGCAGTCATGGCAATCTTCTCCTGCATTTCCTTTCAGATAAACAATATCAGAGGACAATTTCTCTGCTATCTGGGTGAGCTGCTGTATTTTAGATTTTATTATTTGTAAGACTGAGAGGCAAAAAATATTCACATTTATTGTTCTAGCAACTGCAATTGAAGGGTAGAAAGACTAACAAATGGAAATATAAAATCTTTAGAAAAACTGAATATAGGAGTCACTGGGGTGATGGCAGTCCCAAATCATCCTAACTGGTAATCATGAAAGATTACTTACACTACAAACTAGATACTAGCTTTGATATTTTCCCTGAAGTATAAGCTGAGTAACTGTCATACTGAATAACATCATATGATGGGTACTGCTAAGTTCTTACACTGACAAAACAAGGATCATTAAAGCTTCAACATTCTTTCAGATAATCAATGTAATGTAAGCAGTATGTGATTAAAAACATTTAAGACATGAAAAGTGTCAAGGTAAAGAACAGCTCATTACTCAAAGGATGCAGCATCTATAAACCCAGCCACATTTGAAGGAGCTGGTCATTTATTACTGCTGCTAATAGTAATACACAACTACAGTGAATTCAGTAATTCATGCTCTGAGATTTATAAACTTTGATCATAAAATATATACATATACACAGCTAAAATACATGCACATATAAATATTACTGTAACAGAAATGGTGTGATGTTCATGTTTCAAAAAGACACTTGATTAATTCTAAGAAGCTACAGTTTGTCTGCAGTGCTTCAAAATTTACATTTGAAATAGTGACATTCTAATTTACTCAAATAAACATTTTCAATGGAATTTTCACTATATTAGCTGAAATCTTTGCGACCCTAAATAGCCTGCGGCCAGCATAGCTTTTGTAGGTGAGATAAAAACTCCTGTTCTTGGGAAGAATAAAACTTTCTATTATGCAGATGAAGTCTCATCCATGTGGGAAATGGTGCTTTCTTGAAGATCAGCATGAGACTGGAAAACTAATCTGGTCACAAAACTTGATTATTACAGAACTCATGATCATTATCTTTTAATTGGAAGGCAGGCTTCTCAAACTTCACTGTCTGTAGAAAGCTCACAAAACATTACAGACATTTTATAGGACAAAAAGGCTTAAGTCAAATGAGTACTGAGCTGCACTAGACCATTTGTTTTGTATGAGGATGGTGAGTATAAGAAATGTGTAACCAGTGCTTTTGCTGAATGCATTACTGTCAGTTGCTGTGTGATTAATGGCAAGATCAGGACTTGTATCATACTGTACTGCAGAGGTAGAGGGGTTCAAGCAAATAATCTCATTCCAAGTTCATAACAAAACAACAAACAGCTTAACATAAACCTGTCTGCATTTGCTATTTTTCATGGAAAAATTGAAATGAACAAGTAAAAGAAATATTGTAACAAATTTATTGTTACAAATAAAGAATTTATTTTAGAAAATTTCAGTGGATTAGATGCCTAACAAAAATATTCTAGCTTACATTACAGTCCTCTTTCCACTCCCACAGAAGAAACACTGAATCACTATTACAGCTCTTAAAAATAGAGTAAATAAAAATTGATATTAAACGGTTCACCCAGTTTGATTGAAAAGAAGAAAATATTAAAGGCATAAGGTGTTCCAGGTTCCTGAGCAGTTGTGCAATATCAGTCCTCATTTTGGGTGTGAAACTACAACAATATTAGCACCAGCTTATACTTCCTTCTCTCATACAGGTGCCAAGGAGAGTGCAGGAGGAACAAAGAAGCAATTCCATAAAGCTAGAATATGCCTTGTATTAAAAACATAGTTCTAATATTAGTCTAATTACTGAGAAACTAGGAGTAGCATAATAAGGAAGCTAATTTATCAATGATTTCAACTTCAGTTTTAGCATCACCACAAGTAAACACTCACATATCCATAATATTAACATATCAGAGATGAAAACCTAAGCACTGATCAGGAAATACCAAAAAATCAGGATACATATGGAAACTTCAGGTAGATCAGGTGATAAGTGAAACATAAATGCATTTGCATTATGAATGTACATTTATATTTAGGAAGATAAACCCAAACTAGCAGGACATTTAGAGTTAGGACAAACACAGTAAAACAATCAAATTACAGACTTTTGCAAAGTTTTACTCCTAAACTTTAATGTTAGAAGAATTTTTTTTTCCAAAAAATCCTGATACTTTCTTGATATTGCTTTCCAATTGCTATACTTAATCTTCTTAAAATATAAGGGATTTTTCCTGAGACAAGTTACAAAAAAGCAAATTTGAAGTTTCTACCTGCAGCTACCTCTGATTTATGTTACCTGGATCTGTAACACTTTTCTTACGAAGACTCTGCAGCTCACTGTGTAGGCAAAGTGATTTTTAATGTTTTTTTTTTTTGAAACTTACTCAGCAAATATGGGAAGTAAGCGAACAACGTATTTCAGCTCAGGGGTTATTTTTTCCTAATTTATCAGGCATTTTAATGGATAAAGTTGGGAGAAAGGACATTTTGTATACCACTGAAAACTCCCCATCATCCTATCATCACCTAATTTCATATTTCATTTACTGAATGCAAATTTATTGCTACCTTTTCAGAATTTAGGAAAAAAATAACCTTGCAGACTTGTTACTGTCACAAAGAAAGCTGGAACTTTGCACAATATGAGCCACAGGCGGAGTTGACTTAGATTCTTAAGGCAATTCCTCAAATACAGAATAAGATCTGACAGATTCTTTCACATGAGGGAAAGGCCCGGAAAGAAAATGTTTGGAAAATGTTTAGTAACTACGCATGTAAGGAATACTCAAAGCCTTTCCATCCCACTAGCAGAAGACTGTTGTGACTGCCTCTAGAGGACCAAGTCCCAGACAAACATATTTTATAAATCTCCTTTATGTTCTCTTTTTCCAAGGTCAGAGATCAATCTAAAACCTCCAGAATTTATATATATTTGATAACATTTGTCAAAGTCCAATTTAGCATGACTAACAAAATTTTAATGAAGTTAAACCAGCAGGAAATAAAATCAAGTGTGTCTCATCTGTGTGTCACAGAACAGTTGCAACATTTGCAAAGCCATATGACCCCAACATGACAAGAAGTAAATCAACCATTATTCAGTAATACAGTTGCCCTTAGTGCTAATATATTATTTCTTGCACTCATCCCAGCCTGCTCAGGAATCCCATCCTGTTCAATTATTATTATTATTACGACCCCCTTTCCACAGAGGAAGGGAACTGGCATGCGTGCAGAGAAGTAAACACAAGCCTCTTCTGCTGCTGGATTAGTCTCAACATTGCCAATCTTGCTTATTGGGCATTTGACCTTGACAGGAGTAGCTCTTAGGTCAACTTGGAAAAAAATCTTAACAATTTAGGGCTTTTAATGCCCAATTTTCTAAAGCAAGAAGGTCATTGCAATTTCTTTCTTCATATATTTATTCATATATATATATTCATGACTTTTACTGCCATGAAATTAGACTGTTGTAGAAGTCTGGTATGTTAGAGATCTCAAAGTGGTATTGATCATCTGTATCACCGCTGTTTGACTTTGGATTGATAAGACATTGAAGAGGGCCTCTTTCTCCTCTACAAGCTAAGACAGTTTCTTTCTATCACAGAGGCACTGGGTTTGCCTGTCCTAACTGGAAAAATATGAATGAAACTAAAGATAACTACCTGTAGGTGCATTAAATGCATGTATTAGATCTCAAAAGAACTAGTCTGCTTTCTTGCACAAAACTAAGTATGCCATGGAAGTTACAGTGTCTCCCAACCAACTCCAAAACTTGATGCAACTGTGGTCCTAAAAGGTTAATTATGGTTTTAGTCAATCTCCATGCATACAAATAGCCTTTTTTCTAGAGTTCTGAGACTCCACAGAAAGAAAAATTAACAATGAGGGAAACACGGTAACATAGTAATTTGCAGAAAAAGAACTAGTACAATTTAAAAATTTGCCCAGGTCTAGAAAGGAAGTCTTGTATTTTGAAACACATATTCAGATGGTTTTCAGTAAGCATCCCAAGATCTTTTAACCTTTCATGTCCCACCTTGCCCAGTTAGGTCTTTTTAGCCCAGACTGTCTAAATTAGCAGTAAAACAATGTACAGATGTCTAATATGAGTCTAGTAATATTAACACCATGCATTTTGGAACACGGCAGGTGACACTCCTATTCAGACTACTTTCTTCTTTTATCCTCAAAAATATATTTAGTTGCAACTTATTCAAGTATATTAAAAAGCATTTTAATTCACAGCAAGGATTTCATAGTCAGGAAGTTTTTCCTGAAGGATATGTGACTAATAGCTCTGGAGACTTGAACAGAATATTTATTTACAAACATACACAGCATCACCCAGAGCTCCTGGAAATCACTGTCAGTAAAGCTTAAAGTTATTCTAGGGGGACACCAGAGTTTAGTCTCCAGGACAGCTGAGTCATTTGCTTCACAGCTGACAGAGTGCTGCAGTGTAGTCTTCTGAAATTTCACAGTTAAGTCAAAATTGTTATGAATAAAGAGAACAGTCATCCAGTTGGAAAAAAGGACATAACATACTAGTTTTAAACTTTTTTATAGAATCACAGTAGAAGTAAACAAAGATCCTATATTGATGAAACCCCAAGCCTTGCAATATCCATGGATCTGACAGCATGATCTCTGTGAGATACTATTGCACTGCTCATACAACCTAAACCACAATGACGTGCTAAAATGCAAGCCCACAAGTAACATCAGCTCGTATTAGTTTGATCCTCCTGGTACCTGAGGTTTAGTATCCATCACCTAAATAATACATTAAAAAAAAAGGGAAAATACACACAATGTTGATGTCCAGTGTGCATCTCAAGCGTGTCTTTAGTGGAAATTAGAGCTCTAAGTGGAAGACCATCACACCTGAAATTCCTGCCCAAAGTCCTAAGACTGCATAAGTTTTCATAGTAAGTTCCCCTCAGTACTTAAGGCCTTGCTTATACGCACATGCTTCAGCTCTGCCCACGCCAAACATCTTCCCTATATGTAAGTGGTCATGATCTACAAACTATGAGTTCTCTAACTCTGTGTCTTCTTCCACAATAATTTCACAATACATTAGTATCTTTGTTTAGCTGACTTTAAAAAACTTACTACGAGATAGCAAACTGGAGAAACCTGACCTAAAGTGTATTTTCTGAACTCAGTTCCATGGTTCAATTCTATGGAGCAACACAGTCTTTGGTATAGTTGCTTTTCCAACTGGAACAAAAAATTCAATTAATCACAGACAATGAAATGAAAATTACAACTACGGCATCACCTAGTACAGTGCCATGGGGAAGTTTCACTCACATCTATACCTATAGCAGAAATTTAATCTCTTATTTTAAGTGAGTGCTATGAGGAATCTCTTTCAAACTAACAAAATATTTTTAGTTGCAAACACAGACTTCTTGAAATTATATATAGTAATCAATTAGCCTCTACATGAGTTAAAATTACGGTTCTAATTTTAAGTAAATCTCACATCTGTATGCCTCAGCCCTCATTATAAAACAAAAAATATCTTTAAAATACTTCAAATAATTCAGAAGCATCCCAAATCTTTCAGTATACTACTGCTGAAAAGGACTGCAATTATGCTGAAGCTTTGAAGCTTTTTATAACTAATTGTTATAACTATATAGGTACTTGATCTGAAAGCCAGAGTAAAGGTTAAAGATGGAAAAATAGAAATTTCTGGTTTTGCCTAACCATGAGCTTTCCAAAGTGAAGCTTAAAACCAGTATCTTTATGGATCTTCCATCTACTGTTTATTTTGTGAATATATTTTAAAAGCAATATCTTTAATACCACTACAGCTGAAATTAATATCTATCTTTATTTAGCGCTTCAATGGCTATATTTTCATCACTTTTTTTGAGGCCACAGTTGCATCAAGACATATTGATAATCAAAATCTTAAATCAAGTAGCATACATGTAGCTATCAGAAAACCTGCAACATTAATACAGAATATTTTACATCTTCCTGTCAGAGAAATGGGACACAGAAATGTGAGAAGATAAAACTGAAAAAAAAAATGTAACTGAGACTTCTCATTTTTGAGCTATTATTAAACCCCTAAAAGCTAAATGCGTTTTTTCTGAGAAAATAATCTCTCAAAAACAATTCAGTAGAATCCCAGGTACTAAATTCTTGAGGAAAGAGAGTTGGTTTCCTATCTGAAATTCCTCTTAATCTTTAGAAGGCTCTGGACAGATCCTTGCAGTGATTCACAGGCTGGTATAAATTTCAGAAGTCTACGCAAGTCATTTGAATGGGAGAAAGAAAAATCAGGTTGCAAAAATAGGCTTATAATTTTTTAACTTGTTTTTCGTTTCACTTTCTTCTGTCCATAAATTTTATTCTGTATTTATACATCTCCAGACATCTGGCAGCTCATCCAGAGTAGAAACTTCACAGCACTTGTGAATATTCACATCTCAGACATGCCCACAATACAAGTACGTATCAAGCCTACGATGCACACTCAGAAGTGACTTCTTCTGTAAGACTTCCCTAGAACATAAGAACTCTGAACATGATGGGAGTCTTTCAGGTTTATTTGAAGTTCTTCTAAATTCTTTTAAGGGGGTTACTTTCAGCTTGACCTTCAAGCATATTCACATGTTTAAAGGACAGCATTTAACTGAAAAAGCTGTTTAGAAAATAAAAGTTAAGTAAATAAATAAAAATCCTGAAACAAATCTCAATTAAGTGGCTGCTGTTGTAATTACTGCTATAAACTTTCAGTTTAAATGGAATTGCCATATCATACAAGAATATACCCTGGTAAAGCTAGAATATGAGTATGAAACAAGTAAACTCCAGCATCAAATCTGTAGGTGTTGCACTGATTCTTTACCTCTCCAATTCCTTTGAAAGGCTGCATTCAATTTTTGTATTCCAGCATTCTCTAAACTCTGCTTTGCATATGAAACAACAGTATTTTCAGGGTGACACTTCAAAAATATTTTTAGCACTTCATAGCAAATAAGAATTGCAGTCAGTAAAAAAGATTCTTATACCTTGGGTAAATTTCTTACCCAGCCACTGATCAGCATATCACTACTACCTGTTCAGGACTGTAATTGGAATATAATGGACCAAAGTTTCACTCTTAAGTTTATTTACATAAGTGTAGCTCAGACCAGAATTTTATTATCAAATCACATTCAATATCCAGAAAGTACAGATGTAACACTGATGAACAAAATGAAAAATGTATGACCACAATAACTGCTATTAGTTATTCAACTTCCACACGAAACCACATTTTTTAGAAAATATCAATATCTGTATTATACATGCATACTTCTAAAGTTTTGAGTCTCTTACCTACAACCAGAGTTTCAAATTTGCTTAGCAGCTAGCAGCTCCCATGGAGAAATGGAAAACTCAGAAAAATAGAAAATGTTATGAACTGCAATCTTAATATGAAAATACAGTTAGTTAACTACCAGCATGGTGAAAATAAAGGATTTTTGTTTTAAATTACTGTCATGCTGAGCCCTTCTGAATGCTAGTTAAACAATGAAGGTATTTAATTCTTTTTGCAGTGAAATCTTTTCTATAATCAAAAGGAAGGAAAAAATAATAGACGCAGGAATAAAAATTGTGTATAGGGCTAGGAAACAAATATGAGCAGCCACCTTCCCTGCTTAGCATAGAAAACAACAGAATTGTGAACAGACATATTGCATAGAGCTAAAATAAAGAAGAATGGCAAAAATGGTGGTGAGGTGCCAAGGCAGGCTAGCAGTGTTTCAGACCCTCCTCCATGATTTCCATGTACTGAGGCTCTGTATGTACATTTTTTAAATTACAGTAATTAACTTTTTAATACTCTATACAGGAGGGAAGGCTGGGGAAGCACACAGACAAAGAGGGATTCAGCTGAGAATGTAATAAACTGAACTAATCACTTGGAACCTGCTCATCTTTAATCCGCTTTGGTCTTCCCTCTCGGGAAGGGAAAACACCACCAGTCACACTGGAGGTCTCACTCATCCATAGCTCTCATTGCTTCCTCATCTTACTCTCTTTTCAATTTACAGTCTTCCATGCCCTACATCAAGTACTGCTCAGAATAACACTTTAGATTCAGTAAATGAGATGTCTTCAAGTATGGTTGACATCTTAATTTCCTGCAACATTGCTGAGAAAACACACACTCAAATAACTATTTTATAGCTTATCCATGTTATAAGAATAAATCAAAAGCCATTTATTTTCCGGAAATTTCTTCCAAATTTTTAGGTTTAAGAAAAATATTATAAAAAAAGAAAAAAGAAAAAAAAGTAACAGCTTTTAAAAATTATGCCAAATTAAACCTTGGCAATACTTGTTACTTTTTTCCAAACTCTGAAGTGCTAAATTAAAAATACATCTAAGGCAGTCCAACCAGTTAACTTTTTGCACAAATTACATAGTCTTTACTGAAACAAGCATAAATGTTGAAAATATTCTCCTTGCTACAACCCAGAGCTACGTTGTTCCACTTCTTTTTGCTATTTTGTTTGAGGACGCAGGAAGATCTGTGGGAAAGGGACATTTTGCATTACTCAGGACTCTGGGCAGAGTCCTTATTTTCACTTCAAAAGTTGCAATAATAGTAACGTCTAGTAATAGTAATAGTAATAGTAATAGTAATAGTAATAGTAATAGTAATAGTAATGGTAATGTAATAGAGAGATGGTATCTCGAGCTGCATTGAGAGGAGCACTGCCAGCAGGTCAAGGGAGCTGACCCTTGCCCTCTACTCAGTACTGTTGCCACACCTAGAGTGCTGTGTTTGGTTCTGGATCCCCCAGGACATGAGACAGCATTCAACAAAGGGCTGCAAAAATGATTAAAAGCCTGGAGCATCTCGCCTATTAGAAAAAGCTGAGAGAACTTGGACTATTTTGGTTTTAGAGAAGAGCCAGCTCAGGAAAGGCATCTCATTAGTATATATAAATAAATGAAAGGAGGCTGCAGAGAAGATGGAGCCAGGCTTACAGCAGCAGTGCCCAGTGACAGGACTGGAGGCAATGGGCACCAAGTGAGACACAGGATGTTCCCTCTGAACATCGGGAAATGCTTTTTTACCATGTGGGACTGAGCACTGGCACGGGCTGCTCAGAGAGGTTGCGGAGTCTCCATGTTTGAAGGTACCTAAAAGGTGTCTGGACATTGTCCTTGGCAACCTGCTCAGGGGGGCCCTGCTTCAGCAGGAGGCCAGACAGTGTGACCTCTAGAGGACCCTTCCAACCCCAACCATTCTCTGATTCTGTGGAATGTCTGTATGGCCTGGCAGATGAGCAGGACATCTTCTGTGTAATTCACAGCTCCAGATCACACCACTCCACATTTGAATGAATGTGCCTCAGACATTCCTAGTCACTAAGAATCATTTTCCCTCTGTTTCCTTGTCTAATTGCTATTCCTCTCAATGCTAATATCTTCTGGTTTACTCTCCCATTTCTTTCACCTTCTCAGAACAATGCAATACGGAAGTAGCTGAAATGTCAACAGACAGAGCACCATACAATTTAGCTGTGTGAGTGCAGTCTAGACTCAATTTCCAATCTATGGATCGGGTCTTTCCATTCCCAGATTCTTTAAACAGCTTTACTGTAACATGGTCAGAGTACTATGTTTGCTGTGGCTCACATACAAATTATATTACTTCTGCACTCCTACTTCTTCTCCCCTCAATCCTTTTCCCATTTTTACAGACCAACTGAAAAGAAGATGCAGAGGATAAACTCTTTGTAAAGTACCATCTGACTCAACTGTATTTTTCTTCTGTCTGTCAAAAGAGGAATGACTGCCTCCTCCCCTTGCTAAGCCTAAAAGCTACACTAATATAATTTTATAAAATATTATTCTAAATTTCTAGAGAATTCACAAATAGTCTAATGATTTTAAACAGATGTTTTAGTTATGAATTCCCAACAAAGAAAATTACTTAAATATTTAGGTTATCTTTGGTGTTTTATAGTTATATGATCACAGGGCAGAAAACAGTTTTTATTTATATAAATTGTTTCCCTGAAAAACTTACTTATTATATGGCATCATAAGGTTTAAGATTTACATCCTCATATCTGATACCAAAACAAGAAACGAAGATCCCTGCTGACCCCTGCACTGAGCCTGTTTTGCACTACTTTGCTTTTACAGAAAGTTAAAACACTGAGCTCTCAAAGGATCGAACCCAAAGTCTCACTGGCCAGGAACATGAAGTCCAGTAAAAGACCTAACTCCAGACAAATACAAGAAGGACTGCCCTCTCCCTGCACAGATTTTGCTCTCTTGCCTTCCATTCTCTCTGCCTTCTCTTGAGTTGGATGACTGGCACAACATACTAAGGATGCTAAAACCACAGGCTATTCCAACGTCTGCCTTCAGACAGGGATTTTCAGATGTTCAGAAGCTAAAAACTACATTGGAAGCTCTAAGGAACCAGAAAGAGACAGGGATACATACGTTGTATCACAGAATAATTGAATCTGAAGAATCTTTTAAGTTAAGGACTCTAAGAATAGAAAAAACACAGATCAACCAGCAATTTCTAGACTGAATCTGTGCCATGAATAACTGGAAAAACAAAACAGGTTTTTTTTTATTTTTATACACGCCAATACACTGGAAGTCATTGATAATCAGCAGAAAAAATCCCTTTAGAGCAAAGTAATTTTTAAAGAACAACAGTTTCAGTCCATTAGCAGAGTCTTCTTTCCATTCATTTCTCTGAACACTTCCAGATGTGGAAGCAGTTTGTTTTTCTCTCTGAAATCCTTACAAATTTAGAAAAAACTTTGTCATTTTCTTCTTATGGGCTCCTATTCTTCCTTTTGAACAGTATCATCTGACTTCATCCTTATTTCAGCCTTTTATTTATTTTAGAATGTCCCCCATTTAAAAGAAAATGACACCAAATATCTCATATTACATACTGCCTTTCTCCAAAGGTAATAAAAAAAGAGAAGTGTGTGAATTCTACTCAACATAATAAGCTACTGAATGGTGACACCACATGGATCCCATAAAATGTGCTAAATGAACTCTCACAATCAGATATGGCAAATACGGAGAAAAATTTACGTAAAAAATAATATCACCCGTTGCTTGTATACTTCCACGGCTTCACTGTTCACTGGGTATATTCTCACAAAATGTCATGTGAAACGCCTATCATAATTTAAGCATTGTACATAGCTCCTGTTAGCAGAAAGGGGAATCCTATGGACATGTTTTAAATACATCACCAGATAGCAGTAAACTTCACGAAGAGGCCAAATGAAGAAAATATTGATTGGAAGTTCTTTATCAAGATTAAGTTAATACAAGTATTAAGTAGCAGTTGTAAATGGAAAGTTTCAAATCTACTGTATTTTTCTATCAGTTCTGTATGTTTTGAGCTCTGCTCTCATACCACCAGATGTTGTACTTCTATATTCAATAATTAAGTCACACAGGAAAACACTATCAATAGTGATCTTTTGCTCTGAATTTTTTAAAGATTACTTACTAAATCAAAATTTTTCACTCATCACCATCAGGCTGCAAAACTCAAAGTCAAGCTATATTAGTGAAGTGACCAGCAGACAGTGCAAAATATTTTCTGAAAAACATCAGTAAAAAAGCTATAGAAAAACTGGACACTTGTTGCTTTTCACTCAAAAGTTACCAGACTGTATCTTAAGAATGAAATAGCAACCAATCTTTAAATACAGAAATGCAAAGATTATTTATTCTGTCATTTAAAAATATAATCAGCATGTATCACCCAGTAAAGTATAAAACCACACTCGGCCTTCTAAACACTCTTTTTCTTCACATGTACTGTGCAGTACTAAATAATACAGGATCTGAGGTTTTGATGCAATAAAAGATACAGTCCATTTTTTTCAATCTATAGACAAGATATAGGAGCCTTTACTTGTTACAGAAATTGTATTTTTTCTTCACCGGTACCACACATCAATTATGAGCCCTGACTAGCATAGCAATTTGTCTGCAAACTTAAAGCTGTAAACTGCAAAAAAAGAAGAGATCAAAACCTCACAGAACATATACAGAGAGCTAATATTTTGTAGACAAAAAATATTTTGAGTGATTTGGCCTGACATTATTGAAACACTTTTTTTTTTTATGCAGAACCCTATAAACACCTTCTTCCAAAAACCCACATCAACACACTTGATCAAATTGTAACTGTGCAGTGTTATTAGTTTCACGCGCATCTTGATTCCAGGTACTGGGTGTTGAAAGATTTATTTATGTTGAGTTGTACCCTAAGGTAATTCAGTTTTCAAAAATTAGGATTCTATAATAATAACCATCTGAAAGACAGCAGCCTGACAATCAACCTCAGGAAGGAAGAATTATTTGGATCCCACAGACAGTAAAGTAGGTCCTTAGAAGTGACAATTTCCTTTTTATTTTTCCCTCTTTTATTTTGTTTTTGTTATTAGACCCTCAACTCGCAAATGCTCAACTGTCACAAATGATCAGTGTTACTGAACCACCGGCATTAATCTGTTGTTTGAAATGTATAAAGAAAGACAAATACAAGAGACATTGCAAAATGTCTTCCTCAAGTAGAACCAGATATTGAAATGATAAATAACATAGCCTATGAGCACTAGTTATAATGTTCTTGGGCAAAAAAGATTTCTAAATATCAAAGACTGTTGCTTCATTGTCAGATGGTCCATAAATAAGCCATGGTCAATTCATGACATTGGACCTTTTCTTCTTGCTATGCTACTGTAAATAAGTGTGTTCCCCTTGCCTGTCTGAATTCTACATGCCTATTTCCAGAAATGCCGCAGCATGTAAGTAACACTGTCATGTCCGTTTTGTCAACTACATGCTGATTATTCTTTTCTATCTGCAGTTTGGGAACATTATCAAGGTCAGAAGCAATCGCTCAGAAAACTGATCCTGAAGCTCTTGTGTCTGATAATTTCTGTAAGGAATTTTCATAAATAAACTTCACAATGCAATTGGTGAAAGATCTACCTTTCTTATATACTGTAGAAAAAAAATCTTACCAGTAACTTGGCAAGTATCTAGTCAATGTGTTCATTACTTGCATGTAATCATGTCTTATTCCAAAATGACACAAGTCTAATTTACCCTTACCATATATAACTTCCACGTGTGTTTCAGCAAATGCCCACCTCCTTCAACTCTCCTGACCTCCCAGGTTTTTTCTTCCTTTTTTTTTCTTTTTTGACAAATTGGTTATGAGGCATTTACAACTGATGCACATATCGCGAAATTATTTCTGCCGAGTTTCCTCCATGACCTGCCCGTGGGACATGACATGCTCTGAGATGCATCGCTCTATCAAACTGAATCTTTCCAGGACAATGCAAATTATGACAAATTCCATCATCCCGCATTATGCGCTTCATGCTAATCTTCCTAATTCGAGAAAATCAGAAGGGCTTGCTGTTCTGCTGAAGGGCACGTTGTCTGAATGAATGATGGTGAAAGAACATCCACAATCCCCTTCATCTTCTAATCCCAGCTGTGGCCACCTCTGTCCTAAAACCACTGAACTTTCTTTGTCATCCTTGCATCACAAGTAACTCAGGATCAGTCTTTTGACAAAGTATAAGGAATAAGAATGATTTTTGGGTTTGGACTTTAATGGCAGTACATCTTTAGAAAAGTATTTTTATCAAAAGTTTCATCATAGACTTTTCTTCCTATTTCTTCTAGTCTGCCAGACTTTCACAGTAGGAGTACAATCTCCAAGAAAAGTTAAACTCCCTCCCAGAGTGCATTTTAAATTTAATTTCAGCTATAGGTTTCAGGCAATCTCCAGTCTTGAGCACTTCTGTCTTTGGGACCTTACGCTGCCAACTCAAAGCAAACCACCAACCTGCAGCACATTCTTCAGAAAATCCCCAAGACAGAAAACTGCTGCATCTCTGAATCATTCTTCATTGGCTCAGAAGGTGGCAGTATTACCACATGAAAGAAATTTGCCTTCTCCTAGTATTCCATATCCACATTGCTGAAATAAACATGTTTAATTCCCAAAGAAGCATATATTTTATCCTGTGGCATAATTTACTTATAACATTAAAACTCAAACATGGAGCAATTTGTAGCAATAACTATGATTATGCTGTTAGTGGCCCAAATGTCACTGTCTAGATTAGGCTAAATGATACCTAGCACCGAAGAGCTTCTGTGATTTATTTTTTATTATCACTGATAGAACTTGCATGCTTAAAAGGCTCCCCATTCAAATTATTCAGTCTTCTTGATGACTGAGGTAATCATAGAAAATCTTCTAAAAAATTATAAAAGTCTTAAATCACAGCCATGTTTAAAACATATAAATGTTTTGGGCAGGCAGATATGGTACTACAGATTTAAAAATAAAACTTTGCAGTAAAAACACAATGCATACTGCAGAATTAGAATTAAAATCTATACATTTTTGACAACCTGCAAGATTGAAAATTAAGAGTTTAGAATATGAAAAAGCAATGTATTGCTTTATGAAATAAAATGTATGTTTGAAAACATTCTCAGAAATATTAATATATATATTTATGAAAGTGTTTCATGGAAAAGGAAAGAACGCTAAGATTTTAAAATAGTTTTTGCCTTAATTTTCCTTACTTTACCATCTCAACTAATGGGATCCTTTTCCTACCTATTTCTATAGTCAGAACATTTCAATCAACAGAAACTCTGTCAATATTATGGATAATATTTCTTCTGTGTTATTATTTCAAATAGAACTAGAATTTTTATTTAGGAAAAATGCAGTGTAAGCCATACATTCTAGTTCAATACGCTTCTCAGAAGAAAAAAAACTAACACTCAGTAACCAAAATGCAGGCAAGTTTTGTTTTGCATTTACAGTCTCTGCTTTAATGGAATCTTGCATAATTGGCCTGATGCTATACTGAGCCTTCATACATGCCTAATAAGTACATAGCACAGATCCACATTAAAGTATTACTAAGAAGAGACAGGAAGATCTTCAGCTTTATACTTCATTCCCAGTGAGACCCAAACCCTCAGAGGTAAACGACTATGTGAGCATCATTTCAGCAAAAGGCACCGGGCACACCCTGTGCATGCTGTGGCTTGTTGACAAGAACCAGGGCAGGCAGACACCAATAATACATGAAGTGCGGTTCAGAGGCAATTAGGATCAGTTGTCAAGGCCAGGCCATTAATGAAAGAACATGTCAGAGGAGCTGGAGACTTCAATGGTTGAGGGCAAGAAGGCGATTTAGTGTGACAGATCGAGTCCTTCCAATGTCCTCAGTGGTACATGCTAATACCAGCCTTAACAACCTTTTGTGGCAGTGTATAATGCGACTAACATGGACTTTGATTCAGCAAAATGACTGCTGCCACTGTTAGTCTGTCTCATTCCAACAACAGTAAAAGCACTGCTACAAATAATTACCCACTTCCTTCTCCCCCCTTGTCCATTTAATGCAGCAGTCCTTTATGCATGCCATACTGTTTCTCACTAGAAGGTCACAACGTTTATCATGCTGCTTTCTTTTCTTTCTGTCATGCCTTTTCTATTTGTTAATGTAATCTGAAATTATCCTGTAAAATAGTTTTGTTCAAGTAAAAGGAAATAACTATAAATGCAACGTTACCTCATGTGACTAGTAACAAATACAAAAAGAGCAAACCAAACTGGTCTAAAGGATTCACTAACTATCCTGTCAATTATGCAAGGAATATGCTGCAACATGAGATAAATATTCATCTTGCTTATAACATCATCTACTGGATTACATATATATGGCAACTTTAACGACCATGAAAATGAAATCCTGAAGCTTTATACATAATTTGGCACTTGGTGGTTTTTCCTGTTGTTACTGTCAGCACTACTAATTTTTATAAAATCCCACAGACCCTAAATTCCTGACATTCAATTACAGGATAAAAGGAAGCATAAATTTAGAAAAAAGAACCTGAAACAGCAGTTGTATTGTAGCCACAACACTAAAGTTGGGGACATCACTGAAACAAGACAATGTTGTCTTTTCTTTATAGAAAGTGTGCTCTGTTTCTCAAACAAGGTTTTTCAGATAAGCTAAGACTTCACAAACCATTTTCTTAACTACATTACCTAATTTCTTAAAATATGGTCCTGGTATTCAGTACCTCTTTCAAGATCAGTTTCTTTCTAAGACTTCAGCATTCTGTCCACATAAGAATATGCTACACCATGCATTTAGGTGTGAGAAATTCAACTTCAGAAATGGTAGGATTAAAAAAAAGGTTAGTCATATTCACCAGAATTCCCCACATATTTCAAGGAGGAATTCACTGATTTGTCAAAGTAAACAGCATCCTATCAATGATAAAAATGACTTCTCGAGCCCTATTTTATTCACCTTACATCAGATGATGTGGTTCTCCCCTATCACTTCTGTCATTTGGCTATGCCTGAACTGACCTTTCTAGAGGCAATACTTATCTGTGAGTGACAGGAGAAACTATCTCCAGCAGGATGAATTTCCTTCTCTCTCTTCATTTCTCTACACTTTCCCTACTTTCTGTCTGACTCATTTTAGCTTCTCCTTTTTTTTTCTCCATTACTTTTTTTTGTTTATTATTCTACAGCTAACCTCTTCTTAACCGACCTTTGCCAACATTCCCTTTTCAACACATAGTTTTAACCTTTTCGGTATCAACTTATTTGATGTATTTTACAATTTTTTTCAACCTTCTCTCTCTTAATTTTATTCTTTGCTCTTTTCCATTTCATTCTCTCCTTCACTTTTGCACCTTTGCCAGTTCCTCTTCCAAACAAAGTTAAGAGAAAAATCCCACTGACTACAATATGAGTGTGGTCTAATGCAAGTATTTAGCCCTGGATATAATCCACCAACACCAGTGTATCCAACACAAGCAGCAATTGTTGGTGTTTACATGATCAGTATTCATGGTACTTCTTTGATGGAATAATGTATAAATGATGGGACTGCACTGTACTACAATTACAGGTCCATGGTGCATTACGAGGAATATAATGGAGACAGCAGTGATCTCACATATTTTATCTACATATATTGATTATTTTGGATTGTGGTAAGTATGTACAAATGAAAGTTATCTATAACTCTTGGCATATATACTAGGAATAAACATTAAATTAAAAGTTATGCATACAGGTAACCCTGTTCAACTTTAAGATTTGGATTCAGACTGGCATTAAAAGTCTCTCTTAAAAATTGTGATGTCTCTACAGATATGCCAGTGATTATCCTACCATTCTTTAGTAAGAGATCTGACATTAAAAAAAAAAAAAAATATGCAGAGTATTATAAGAGCAACATTTTAAAGAAAATCATTACAGTATATTGCAGTATTTCATAAAGTAGAATCAAGAGAACAGGACTGGCATTTAAAGAATATTCTAATTGTTCTGTACCTTTTCGTACTTGTTTTTCTTTCAGGTAACTACCATAACCTTCTATCAAATTATTTGTAAACAATTGCTTCAAGATTATTATTCTCTTTTGCAAATATTTATAAAATATTTCCTGCACAATTAAATAATGTTTGTCATTTAGTATCTCAAGTTACTGGATGGCTTGGAAATAATTATCATAAATACAGGAATGACAGGCACAAATATTTAATACCATGAAATTCTGAAATTTTATAGAATTTATAGATGCACTATGTAAGACATCCTTTTGAGGAATTATAAAATATCTTTTTACAGAAATGAATTAGGCTTTATCATAAGTGTATAGGAACATTCTTAAAGCAATTTGAAGAACTGAACACCAATAAAACTACAAACACATACATATTAGAAACTGCAATATTTAATAATCAAGACATTTCTAAACTGGAACTGTTTTACAAAGGAAGGAAGGAAGGAAGGAAGGAAGGAAGGAAGGAAGGAAGGAAATACAGCACAGCAGTACAAAAAAACCCTAACCTTTCCTACCAAATATAAGTGCAGAAAAATCACAGCAAAAGAAATAGAAAAAAAATTAAAAATAAAATAACTTTGCAGCCCAATACAAAAAAGTCACACTTCTCATCGCCAAGTACCACAAAATAATTCACAAACATTTTTTAGGATATTTAGGGGAAAATTAATTCAACACTGATATAAAGCTCTAACTGCAAAGTGAAGAAACAGGTCACTAACACTGTATACTAAAAATATAATCTTACCTAGAAGACAGTGAATATGGAACTTTCTCTAAAAATATATATCTAATTACACAACATAAACTTGATCAGAGCTTCAGAGCTAAAGTTCTTATTTTTAACCCTGTCTGGATTGTAACTGCAATATACAAAGCCTCTCAACATTAGCTCAGTGTGCTTAGTGTTTCAAGAAGAAATGCACGACAACATATAACACGCTTTCACAAATTAACATGCCAGAATCTGTACGAGTAAGCCACCACAAATTCAGAATATAAATATAATTATAATTTGGAGGTACAACAGTAGACAAATAACCAGAAAATAATTTCAAACAAGTAATAACTAATAAGGAAAAACATATACACCTTTCAAGACTTTGGTTGGCCTTGAAAACAAACAAAAAAAAGAAAGGGATGTCAAAAATTGTTTTGTGGTACAGAGATACCAAATCCTGGACTCTTTAAGCCTAAGACAAGTGAGAATCTGGGCACAGGCATGCAAGCAGGTTTGGCTGTTCCATTTTAAACTGCCCTAAAATACAACAGTCAGGTTGACTAAGAGATTTTTGCTTGTTTTGAAAATGTTGTCCTGTCTCATTATAAAGAGCTACTAAGAGAATGCTCTGAAACAGAATTCTCTCACAGGATTTCAAGGTTGGCTTTTTTTTTTTAGGTTGATAGAGTTTGTGGTGAGAAACAGTACAAATGAACTCAGGGACAGAATGTGTTCATCCCTGAAACACTGAGCTGAAAGCTGTGCCTCTCCAACAACAGTGAGCATATGACAGTGCTGGCTTAAAAATATGATGTTTTTCAAGTCTTTATGGTGGTAAAAGGAGGCTTTGTCAACAAAAATAGAAGGATGAAAATTATTTGTGATTCCTTGTATTTAAAAAGAAAGAGTGGGGAACTGGGAAAGCAACTAAAAATCTGCCTTAAAGGGTAGATGATCTCTTCAAGATCCATGGAAAAAAAAACCACCACTTTCAAGACAACCACCCTGTTTGCTTGCACTGACTGCCTGAGGGAGATAGATCCCATGTGGTTTATTTGCACTGAAGAAGTTCAAGAAGGGGAACAGTCTGAAGAGCACAGTGCTTCAATTTCCCAATTCAATATACTGTGGTTTCAGCAGCAAAAATAACAGCTAAAGGCAATAAGGTTTCACATTTAAAATAGATGACAGAACACAGACCAAAACCTGGTTGGGAAAAAAAAAAAGTTTGACACATTTTTGAGGTTCAATAGTATTTCAGTGTGAAATGATACGGAGGGCACTAATTTATCACAATCAGTTCACCTTGAACTTACTTTCAGTACTACAAAAAAAAGCCAAAGTTATGCTTATCTGGAGATGTTGGTAAAAGAGTAGAAATTCTCGGTAAAAGAGAATTTCTCCAGAGAAGTAAAGTTACAGAAATTACTAAATTGATGTCTTGAATAATCTAGTAAGTTTTGACTATCTTCTCATATAACTGTAAAACTGGATTCCAGTGGAAAGTATCTATTATGAACAAACAAGCCTATGGATACTGTAGGAAACAAGTGAGGAGGAAAGAAGGGTTGGCCCATGTGAGTGTCCCTGTGTCCCACAGCAATAAAAGGCATCCTTACAAGAGGAGTTTGAGCAAACCTAAGTCAGCAGAAAGACTAGCTACACAAAGAACCAAGACATTGTTTCTGTGTATGTTAACAAATGTCTAGGGATGAATTATCTAGGGCATGGCATGGCTCACAAACAGTTAACCTAGTGAAAATTCTACGGGAAGGAACATGAGCACTTCAAACCTGTCACAATAATCACATAACTGAACCTCTAGAGAAAGAGACAATGTTTCAGTTACTGAGCTCAACCCTCAGGCTCTCATGCATCAAATTCACAAAAGAAAACAAACTGGGATGGGGGATGGAAAGATTTGTGGTGCCAAAATGCCAAGATAATGTAGTGGACACAAATAAATTTGCCAATAGTGAATACATAATCTTAAAAAAGATGTCTGAACTCCAACTAGGACCATTCCCGTAAAACATACGGAAGCAGAACATGAAAAAGGATGAATAGTGGGCGTATTGATAGGAAATAATGTGGGTGACTGGTCTGAAAAAATGCAACAGCTTTTGAAGCTAAATACAAGGTGAGTAGACCTACCAAGGTATCAGCTGTACTATTTTTATAAGAACAATGAAAACTATGGAGGAGAGGACATTTTAGGAGAGGAAGCAAAGGGAGAAAAAGAGAAGATACTACTTAGGAGAGACACCAAAACAAGTAGGTTATAGCCTCTAAAGCATATAGAAGTTAAGAAACATAATAGTGTCAACAACAGCATGTTTTTAGTAGAATTACTTTTTCAAAATTAGAGTAGAATTACAAATTTGAGTCCTTATTCTCACCTTCTGAAGATATTTTTGTGAGTTTCCCTTAAGAAACAAGACTGAGAGATTACAGAATGATTTTTTTTTTATCAGAATTGCTTACTTGGGTAATTTTTTGTTCTCTAAAGACTTCCTGTACCATTCAATCTGGAGCATACTGGTGGCTCAATTTCACTTGCAAAGTTACCATGAAAACATTTGCAATATATTGCAATTCTGGAAGCGCTGGTATAGAATACAAAGACATTTAATAGGTCTGTTGTAGGGATTATTTACTTTAGAGATGTCTTGGCAAGTTTTTCATTTCATGCTTAGTCACACTCTTCATCCATCAAGCGTATTTGGTGTTGCACACCATTTGCTGCTACTGACAAGCTCAGCAAGGCTAGAGGGCTGTTTGAACACCAGGGTGGATTGTTCCGAAAAGATTTTTCTAGGAAGATTTTTTTTTCCAAAGTAGGATCTTTTTTCTGTTATAGACTATAAATGTGTAATGATGTTCTAAAAATTCAATAGATGGACGGTGACAAAAAAATGATTTATTCCTAATACTATATTTGTGTGGCTCTTTTCACAGGAGAGGTTCTATTGACTAAAAACTCATTTTAGATGACCAAGACAAGCATGTCACATGTTCTGCTTAGAACAAATGTTTCATGTAAGGGTCTGATTGCATATTGCATCTTTTAACAGTTTGGCACAGATTTTTATTTTATGCAAATAGGTGGACTCATGATTTTTCTATATATATATAGAAGTTTTTAGTTAACAGTCAGGCAACTGATGATAACATCTAGGAAAGTAGTATCTATGTAGAAATATTTCAAAGATGTCTTGGCAGAAAGTTGGTAATTACTGAATTTGTGGTGGAAACCAATAAAGGAGTCTAAGTTTCCAGCCAAGGTAACTTTTGCATCTGTGTATGTCAGATATGCCATGATATCATGGTATAATTATTTAGAAACTCTTTTCCAAGACAGCCAATTAAAAGGTTGGTTTATATATAGTGGGGCTATATTCATGTTTATTGTTCTATAAAATCTAGTACATTTGAGAATAGTGACAAAGTAGATGTTCTAATGGGAAAATAGAGATACGTATTTCAATTTTTCAAAATTTTGGTCCTTTTAAAGCTTCAAGCATG
This sequence comes from Melanocharis versteri, assembly GCA_013397845.1. Classification (NCBI taxonomy): domain Eukaryota; kingdom Metazoa; phylum Chordata; class Aves; order Passeriformes; family Melanocharitidae; genus Melanocharis; species Melanocharis versteri. Next base: position 3,321,039 of record VZTG01004479.1, read on the forward strand.
TCCCATCATGCAGTAACATACGAGCATACAGACTACTGCAGTGCTTCTACAGAGGCACTGCAGAATACTGTGAGGCTGCTCATCAATAAGCTCATTCTGCTATGGAACCTGTGGAGAAAGTCTCTTGCTCTCTGTGGAAAACTTCTTTTTACCTTAGTGTCAGACTCAGTTATACAGTCCTCATGGTTTATGATCACAACGGTGTCTTTTGCTGTTTCTGGTTTAACCACTACGAGGGCATTGAATCTAAAGCACTTCTCTAAGTGACAGTTTTTGATTGTGGAATTTATGGCTGGTTATTACAAAGCCAAATCTAAGACAGTCAGTATAACAGCTGAAGGTGCAATTTGGTCTATTATAACATTTTTAAACCTCTGCTTTTATGATACAGGTCATCTCCTGGCATTTGTCATGAAACAACAGCACTGGAAATGGCTTAAAAACACCTTTTTTAAAAGAAAGTGACAAAAAAAAAGAGCTCTCATTCTCTTCCTAACAATAATTATTCCTGTGTTTCTTAGGTCAGAAACACTTGTCTCTGCCAAGGACAGAACTGTTTACCTTGTTTAGGTTGCTAAGCCTGTAGAATAAACAGAATGTGAATAGGACATCCAATGCAGAATAAGACATCTAAAATAAAACTGGGATTAGTTATTGCTATGGTTATTTTTTTATACAGTTGCTTCCCTTCTCATTCTTTTTACCTTAAAACAAAATATTAAACTGATTTTTGGCATCAGCTCCTCTTGAAGAAACTAGGAAATAAATCTTTCTGATTGGAGCAGAAGTCCAGTACATCCAAGACAGTGGATCAACACCCTTGCAGCAATGGAACCAGCAAGCAGAGAGCAGTGGAGACTTACAGGTTGAAATTATGATGTCCACTTTTTGAGACATCATGAAAGAGAAGTAACAGTCATTTATTTGTCCAAAGTTTGTAAGAGTGTTCAAAACACACTAAGAGTCATAGTTACTGCTACACTGTTGATGCTATGTTAAAGATTTTTCATTTGGGTCAAAGGTGCCAGAATGAACACGTCACCAAGGTTAGTGTATCACTAGGAAAATCAAACCACAGATATCGTATGTGCCTGAAGAGATTAATCGAGACTTCAAAACACTATGCTGAATATTTTCTTGTCTTGCAATTGGCTTAATATGACTTAGAAAACCATGAACCCTTTGATTATAGAAATAACTGCAAAGAGGGTCTCCCTTTTCACACTAAGCAATTTTCAAAACCATGAAGCATTGGACTTTGGGGGCTAGATGAAAAAAAGGGTTGTTCACAAAAAAGGATAAGTAGGAACATATGCATTTTAGTTTAAGTACAACCCTTCAGATACCAAGGGACCGTGCCTAGAAAAATCAAGGCAATGGTCAGGAGAACTGGAAATACGACTGCCAGCACACTCTCAGTCATGCACTGCATATGTTCAGTTGCTTGGAAAGTAGGATATTCACCTCTACCCATGGGAACAAACAGGTACCTCAAATGGGCTGCTCATAGCAATCAAGCACCATACTATTCATCTTCACTACTAAATCCCAAGCAGATTTTCCACTAATACGTTAAAAGCTTTACACTCATCAATTAAAATCTTATACACAGAATTTAAGTATATGAGCAGAACTCAATGGGATTCCTCCCACATACAGAAGTAAATTCACACATAACTGCTCACTGACTTAGTACAATAATAACACATTTCTCTAAGACTGCTAAATGGCAGGCCATCAGCCTTCACATGTGTCATTATTGGGAAAACATTCATATCTGCCAATAATTAAGCTCTAATCACAGGCCTAAAGTTTTATTAGCATATTGAAAAATAGTTTGGTTTATCAGTAAACATAAGGTTACTTATGTTGAGCATACAGTAAGGCTTGAAAGCTGACAGAAAAAGGTAGAAACCCAAACCACAAAAGCATTAAGGCTTCTTTCTCTTAGATAAGGAAAAATTCTTTCTGAGATTATTTTTAAAACGTTAAGCAACTAAACTATTACTATTATTTACTATTAAGCAACTAAAAAATTCTTACAGATCTACAAAGGAAGCTTTTAAGCTGCTCTCATTTGGTGTTAAATTCACAGTTAGAACAGAAACTTACCTGGGATTCACACCATTATGCACAGGGAATAGATAGCTTTCTAAACTAGACAATTAGAAGAATGAAATACCATGTCTTAAATTCAGAGTCAAATTCTGGTCTGATAGACAGACCCTAAGTCAAATGTAAAGTCAGTCTAGGACTGAAGAAATTGCACTGTTTGTATCATTCCACTGAAAGAAAATGCAAAGAGCTGCTCCTTTAAACAACACTTGAAGAAAAAGATGAATTTGCTATCTTATGCAAATGCTAGAGCACTTTTTTCAGAT
>VZTG01004479.1:3328419-3364033 GCA_013397845.1 Melanocharis versteri
TACTTTTTGTCCTCATAGCACTGTTGGCAAGATCCTGAAAGGTCCCTACCGAATTGCAATGATGCTCTGCTGAGTGATTTTTGAGCCTGAAGTGTGAATTCCATAGTCTGCATGAACTACCTACATCTTTCTGCTGCCAGCTCTGCTCTTACATGCCAGGGCACATCAATCTCAACTTGCAATATCCTGAATATTAGTCTATGGTCTATTCTGAACTCAGCAAAAACACCATGCAAAAATACATGATGACTCCCCAGTGTCCACAAAAGTTCATATTGGATCGAAAAGACAAAAATTTAATTGTCCAATTGTTGTCAAGGAAAAGATAAACAAACTCTACAGATCTACAACATAAGGGTAATAAATATTTACTGTTTTAAGATCATTGGGCTTCTGTTCCTCAGTCATAAAAGACTAATAAGCATTTCATCATCATAAAATTTGTATAATTTCAAATAATTTTTGTTGACTACAAAGATTAAAACCTCACTTCTGTTCCTCCCTTCTTTATTCTGGAAAATATATTCCATTCCTAAAATATATTGAAATGCTTACTTGTGCTGGTAAACTTAAGAGCTTAATACTTGTCCATACTTAGCCTTAGGAAGTTCTAAAAACTCATCTAAAGAACATTTTAATTTTGGAAAATTCATGTTTAAGAAGATACAAAATCCATATGTTCCATTAAAATTTCAAATACAAATACTTTGTTTATGCACTTATACACTCCTCTATGATGTTTTCTTATGGAAAGGTTTTTTAAGTTATATCCTTTATATGCTATTTTAGAAAGAAAAAAATACTTAAATATTAAAAACACTTACTAAAATGTTTATTTGTTCTAGTTTATTTGACATGTACTCTATCAAGCTCTGCAGAATGGAAAGGTTACCAAAGATAAGGATACCAAAGATTGTCTTGTTAGCAAGACAAAACCAGAGTGTTAAATATATTGTTGGTAGTAGTAAGGCAAAATCTGGCAAAGGAAAAATAACAATATTGCTGCCATGTATACTACCAATTCCCCCTACAGGTGTTTGTGGACTAGAGACAGAACATAGCCATAAATGACAAGCGAGTGATCCTGTAGCAGAGGTACAGCTTTTCATTACCATTACTTTACTCCTGTGGTAGTTTTTAAAAGTAAAAATACTTATTTTACACTGTAAGGGAAAATAATGCTGCTTAACTAAAATATTCTCTTAGGGGTAAAAGAAAATAAAGCAAAACAAAACACACCTATGGAAAATTTTCCTTAATGTTTGAATTGCTGACCAGTGTTACTGGTTACTCTATATTTGAAGAGATATGAACATTTCCTTGGCTGACTGTCCCACACCACCAGAAGATCTGGCAGTACCTGCTTATGGACATTTGCAGCACGAGATTTTTCACTGGGTTACTGAAGCAATTTTCAGTTGATGACCTTTTCTGAATTTAGTTGATGGCGGTTCCAGGATATAGAGATTAGTTGCAATGTAAGAGAAGTTTCTCCAAATAACAAAAATACAAAGCTTATTAATTTTAATCTTCAAAGGATTATGCATGATACAATACAATTACAATCATTAAAGTGTAAAACTGAATGGAATAAAGTTTAATAAACCAACTTTCCGCTTTCTCAAGAAATATGGATATAGAGAGATGATAAAAATACACCCTCCTGTAACAAAAAGATTCATACAGTAGTAATCTACCAACATTTCTTCCTGAAAATAAAACAAATTCCACATGAGCTCCTGAAGCAAAATACTATTCCTGAAATTTTCTGTAAAATAGTACATAGACAAAACAAAGTACAATTGCATGGCCAATACACTAGGTTTGCAGACTCAAAAATATTTCAGGCAATTTAAACACATCATAACATCTTGCTTAAATCAGTCTGCACAACACTGGACAATGTATTACACAAGAAGAGTATTGGTAAGATAGGCATATATTTTTTGCAACAGAAAAGGCTGAGACAGTTCACGAATTGTAAGAATAGTACTAGCTAGACAAAAAATACCATATTAGAAGAAACTTTTTAATGCAAATTTTTGGTCCACTTTTCCATGATACTTTACTGCCTCCTTTTCATACTTCTAAATAGTATGTAATATTCTGTTCAGTTTGTTATTACTTTGAAAAAGAGAACCGTTCTTCAACTTTCGTGTTCTTTTAAATGGTTAAACAGCACCACAAGCCTCAAAAAAGATTCAATTAAATAAGCATTTTAGGATTGACTCTACTTATAAAAAAGTTTGAGCTTTAACAAGGAAACTGAAATATCCTCAGCTGTTCCTAAATTCTGTTTATATTCCAGGCAGATTATAAAAGTATATGTATGACAGGCTTTTTGTCTAATTATAATATACAACAGAAGTGTGCTGTTCTTGAGATTCTCTGGAAAGAATAATTTAACCAGTTTTATTATCACAAAATAAAGAACTGATAAGAGTTATGTTGCCTATAAGTTTTAAAAACATAAATTCAAAATGCTGGGTTTTTTTTTTTTACACATTTTCTTTTGAATATTCTGATGAGAGACAAGGTGACTTTACAACTCTATTCATTCCAGTCAAAGGGCATATATTTCACATGAAGTAACAAAAATTCCTACCTTGATGGACTGACTGTAAGGTCCTATGCTGGCGGGTGCCCAGTGGGAAATGCTCTGTACATGCATGACCAGTTTTTCATCACGTACTACATCATCCGTTGCCATGTCATACTTATGTGCGAGGCAGTCAATGCAAAACAGGACTCCATCAGGTAACAGCGTTTCCACACATACTCTGAAAACACATGATCATTTTTTTCAAACAGAAGTTTGCTTGAACCAACTTTCAACATTTATTTTCCACTTTTTTTTTTTGTCTGGACATTATCTTAGGAAATTTTGCCAGGATCCTCTAACAAAAGTTAGGGTATTGCAATAACCCGCTAGCATTAACACTGTTACCTCCTCAAGGACACTGCTGGCTCACAGACAGCTTCTTGTCCACCAGGACTCCCAGGTCCTTCTTTGCAGAGCTGCCTCCCAGCACTTCAGTCTCCAGCCAGTACTGGTGCATGGGGTTATTCCTCCCCAGGTGCAGGACCCTGCATTTGTCTTTGTTGAATTTCAGGCAGTTCTTCCCTGCCCATCTCCAGCCTGTCGAGGTTCTTCTGCAGGGCTGCGCAGCTCTCTGGGGTATCAGCCACTCCTCCCAGCTTTGTCATCAGTGAACTTGCTGAGGAGGGATCTGCACCTTCATCCAAGTCATTGATGAATAAATTAAACAAGACTGGGCCCAATATTGAACCGTGGGGCACACTGCTAGCGACAGGTCTCCAACCAGACTCTGCGCCACTGATTATGACCCTCTGGGATCTGCCATTCAGGCAGCTCTCAATCCACTCCTCTGTGCACTCATCCAGTCCACACTTTCTGAGTTTGCCTATGAGGATGCTGAGAGAGACAGTGTCAAAGTTTTCTAAAAGGAAGTTTCTGAAAACTTCTCTTACATTGCAACTAATCTCTATAATTTCTATAGTTCCTTTACAACCTTCTCAGAGGTTATCTGTAATACCAGCATATTCTTCTGCTATACTTTAGGTTGCATGGCAGACACACACATATGACAGGACTCAAAATCTATTTAAGCATTCATTTATAAAGTTCACTTTTGTTTCCTCCAAGGAAGACTGAGTGCCTTGATGAACAGACAGACGTGTGTTGCATGTGGCCAGTTAAAAAGCAGGGGGGTTGAGGGTCTATGTGGGGAAATCAACATTTCAAAGCCTGAAAAATAATTACATTTGCAGTCCATGCATAAAAAAGTCATTTAGCTCCCAGCAGGAATCCAACAAAAAATTACTTGTTCTCTTTACATATCATGTAACACAGCCTTATAAAATTCTTCTCATCTTGCTTATTTCTTCCAAGAAAACTATTTTTCCCCTCACCTCCCACATGTAAATATAGTAGTTTTTCCTCATTACCATCATCATAAGCATGGATGAATGGATTTTCTGCTTGGGCTGGTAAATTTTCAAGACAATTTTGCAAATTTATTGCAGATCCACACCCGAATCAGTGCTTCCAGCATACTGCTTGTGAGAACTTCCACAACCAGGCCTCTGTACATAATGCAATGATGCAACCATGCAAACTGCTGTATAATTTTTCTTCAGGACAAAATGCAATATAAACAAATACGCAACATAAACGCAGTGCTGTGGAAAAGGACCTGAGGACCCTGGTCAATGGCAAGTTGAACATGAGTCAGCAGTGCCCTGGCAGCCAGGAGGGCCAAGTGTGTCCTGGGGGGCATCAGGCACAGCATCACCAGCCAGGCAAGGGAGGGGATTGTCCTGCTCTGATCTGCACTGGGGCAGCCTCACCTCGAGTGCTGGGGGCAGTTTTGGGTGCCACAGTATAAGAAGGACATAAAGTGTTAGAGAGCATCCAAAGCAGTGCAACGAAGATAGTGAAGGGCGTGGAGGGGCAGCCATATGAAGAGTGGCTGAGGTCTCTTGGTCTGTTCAGCCTGGAGAAGAGGAGACTTGGGGGAGACCTCATTGCAGTTACAACTTCCTTGTGAGGGGAAGAGGAGGGGCAGGCACTGATCTCTTCCCTGTGGTGACAGTGACAGGACCCAAGGGAATGGCCTGAAGTTGTGTCAGGAGAGGTTTAGGTTGGATATTAGGGAAAGGTTTTCCACCCAGAGGGTGGCTGGGCACGGGAAGAGTATCCCCAGGGAAGTGGTCACTGAACCAGCCTGACAGAGCTCAAGAAGTGTCTGGACACTGCTCTCAGGCACATGGACACTCTTAAGGTGTCCTGTGCAGGGTCATGAGCTAGACTCTGACGATCCTTGTGGGTCACTTCCCACTCAGAATATTCTACAATGCTCTGAAAACTGTTTGCTCCACAAAAGTAATACTAAAAAGCCATTTTCCTGCAACTTTCTAATCTTTCTACCTTGTTATTTTACTGATGGAAGGCTATGTAGCTGGCTATGCAAATGTGGAGGCCTAAAACATGCAGGCAAAAGAAATGAAAGTTCAATCGGGAGAAGTCGAGTATTATAAAGAGAACCTAAAATATGTAGGAGTACAGAATAATTTTGTGTAGTTCACAGCTCGGATTAGATCCCTCCTCTGAAGGCACACACAGCGAAGCCTCCAATTTCTCTCTGATTTAATAATCCTGGCCTACAGTCAGCATCTCAAAGAAGCCTCTTTCTGCTTGTTTTGGGTCTGACACCCAGGCAATGTAGTGGAATGTCTATGATGATCATCTTAACAATGTCTTTGAACTATTTGTCTTGCTATATTTAAAATTCACAAGCCTTTATCACACTCCATATTCTGCAACGAGAATATAAAATATAGTATTTTTCACTAGAAAATTGCTGAACAGTTGGTTTTAAAAATATGAAGAAGACAAGAGGTATGACTGCATGGTTGACCCTACTTTCAGCGCAGGATTGGACTAGATGACAGAGGTCCCTTACAACCTGTATTAACCTATAATTCAAGTTAATTTTTTCCAGCTATATCAGTTCTGCATTCTCAGCATATTATCTCAGAAGCATAAGAAATTACTGCAAAAAATTACAAATTACTGTAAAAAGAAATATACCATTTTGACAAATGCAATAAAAAATACAAACAGAAAATTAGTTTTAACACACAGCTTTTCAAGTAAGAGAAAAATGTCATGGGCTAGGTGTTTTTTATCCAATTCCCCATGGAAAAGAAACCCACCACACCCAAATAACACAGGAATCGCATAGTGCACATCTAAGCCACCAAGCAGATTCATTATGTCAGATGTAGACTTGGGTGCAACACAGAAGATTCTGTACAACAGCTATTGAAAAAACTATGCTTTGTGGATCTATGAATAAAAGTGTTATCATCAATGTAATTTCTTTTCATACTTGAATTCTTACTGAGCATGGAAGTGCAGCTAAGCTATCCATTTACTGTGATTATCTGAGGGAAACATGAGACATTAAGAACAACCAGACTGGATTGAGCCAAAGATTCATCTAATCCAGTATTTGTCTTCAACCAGAGCCAAGTGCATACAGGCAAGGGAAGAAAAGAAACAGTCTAAATATAGTTTTGAAATAACTGTCAGTATCTCATGATGCGAATCCCAAGCAACTGCTCAGATAAGAACTTTGCTTTTGTATTTAACAAAATAAATAGAACAAGCTGAGTAACGTTTGTCACAAAGAGCTAGAAAGTTCCAGACCTCATCACTTTTAGGAAAACTTAATGTTGATAGTAAGGCTTCAGAAATGCTTTTGACACTTTCTCCTGTAAGACACTTATAGAGAAGTTGTTGATGTGTGAGCCGGATGAGCAGAGAGTGAGGGGGAGTGAAAACTGGCTGAACAGCCAGGCCCAGTGGGTGGGATCAGTGGCACAAAGTCTCACAGGTGAACAACAAGGAGCCCATACTGGGTCCACTCCTGTTCAACATCTTCATTCATAATCTGCATGATGGGGCAGAGTGTACCCTTGGCAAGTTGCCATCCACATGGATATTGACAGGATGAAGAAACAGGCACGCAGGAACTTCATGAAGTTAGCAAGGAGAAACTGCAAGTCCTACACCTGGGGGAGGAACAAACCCAAGGTTCAGTATATTCTGTGGGCCCACTGGCTCAAAAGCAGCTTTACAGAGAAGGACTGGAGGTTCTTGATGGACACCAACTTGAACATGAGCCAACAATGTGCCCTTGTGGCAAAGAGGGTTGATGATATCCTGGGTTGCATTCAGAGGAGCACTGCCAACAGGTCAAGAGATGCAAACAAAAAAGAAGAGCAAATAAAATCCCAGCAACATGAACAGTTGTCAGTTCAATCAAGTCACGAAGAACTAAGACTTGCAAACCATGTATTATCCTTCTGTAAGTCCATATTGGGGGACATTTGCAAACCTTATGGTATATAATAAAGCATGAATTTCTAACCCTAGTGTTTTTGACGTGAGCAGCTGTGATGTTTATACTCCAAAAGGCAGCAAAAGTCTTCTTCTACGAGACACAAACATTTGGTAAAATGCTTCACAAATATGGCAACAATAATTCAGTCGATTACAGTGCATCATAAATATACTTTAGCAGTAGTCTAATCCTACCTTGCTGGTGGACACAAATCAAATTCTGTCACATAAACTGAGTTTATAATGCTGAAATCTTTCATGCTCTTCATATATAGATGAACCAAAATAATATCCTTCAGTTTCAATCCCTCTGAAGTCAAATTAGCTGCAGGATAAAAAAAATATAGCTATTAAAGACAGAATATTTTAAATATGTGTAGAAAGACAGCATAGGCATCCTGGTTTTGTTCAGCAAAACCAATTGGTAATAACCTAACTGTTGTCTAAACATGACCGAAGATTTTGCAGTATACTACCTTTCCCCCTTTAATACCTATTTTTTTTCATTACATTCATTCTCATGTAAGTTTTCCAAATATACAGAAGAAGACTACAAAATAAATTTTATCCACTCTGAGCAGTGGTAAATTCTTGTCCCATGAAAACACATCATGCATTCATGCATGTAGATATGTTACAGCCCGAATTACTTGTATCCATAAGTTTGATTTTCTTGGGGGGCTTGGGGTGGGGTGCTTATTCTATGACAGCTAGTAATCTACAAAGGACTTTGAATCACAAAAATACAGAACTGGAAGGGACAATAGCTGTCTTCAAGGAAAAGATCAAATATTTATATGCTATTCCAGAGGGATGCTTGTCTAAGCTGTTTTTAAAAACTCTCACTGCAATAATAATCTCTGCATAAAGAGTTATAAATGGCAAGACAGACAATAGGAAACAGAAGTGGCCACAGGAGAAATGAAGGAAAGATGAGAGCAGAGGAAAGCTCAAGCAGACAGCTAAAGAAGAGATACTGAGAAGTCAAGATCATCTGAATGTGTATGCATAGAATATTCCAGTCACAGCACTCAGAGAGAATGTATTACTCTTATATAGTCAATCACATAACAAGATACATGATCAGCTCTGCAGTGTGTCTCTTTTGTAGCTCATGAGCAATAGAAACCAAATGAACACAAAGCCTTCTCTGAATATAGAACATATAAAATAAAAGAGTACTCTGTGACCTAATTTAAATAAGCCATGTGAAGCTCTTGGTGTAATTTTGGGGATCTTGCCCTTTAATGTTACAGTGTGTACATGTATATATTTGTTTTCCAGTTGAGACGTACAAGAGTATAAAGACTATCTCTGAAGGCTGTTGCCTTAGTGAGAAACATAGTTTTCGAGTAAAACTTTTCAGTGCTTTTTTAAAGACAGTTCAGGATTTTGCACACTTTCATAAAGATTAGTTTGGTCACACCAATACTGAATTTTGTTCTAAATGTCTCAGCTTTAGTTAGCCATACTGCCAATAACAATGGCAATCTGAAGAGGGGAATACTCACAGAAAAGGAAGTGTGCACAAGTGACAGAAGAGGTTACATAGCAATTGACATAGGACTCCTATGAAATCACAATACATGTCCAGAAACATCAGCTGATAAATTAGCATACAATGCAATTCTGTATGGAAATAGAAATGTATTTGAATGCTACCTGATAGCAATCACTAGATCAATACCAGCTGTTATATCCTCAGTTAAGGAGGAAAAGAGGACAATTCTCAAATCTCCAGGCACTTCAGTCAAGAAGAAAGGCCTGCAGTTAAAAGTTCTGCAGCATTACACGAAATATTGGAGGGGGAAAAACCCTCAATCAACTGATACATACCTCTGCACACACAAACATGTCCACTCTAAATTTAAAATATATGAGCCAACAAATTAACTCTAATTTGTGGAGACAGAGTAAGCTGAAGGCAGTGATTTGGGTAAATTCATAATTTCTACCTTTACTTAAAAAAAATCCCCAAAGTAAAAGTACTATCCCTTTTTCCCCTGCCTGAATTAGAGGAACGGTGGGAAATAATTTCTCCCCAGCTTATTATCAAAATAAAATTAAGTAAAATTAATAAAACCACATGAAAATACACATTATTCATTAAGAACATATTAAAAACACAATCAATGACAGCAGATAATGTATTAACTGAATAAAGCACCTCTGAGAGAAGAAAATGCTTCCCGTGCTGCATCTTGAGCATTTTTATCCTTTGATGGAAGGAAGTGGGCAGTGATACCTGAAAACCACTGGTAACCACTCAAGGACTTTCCTGAATTTTCAAATGTCATAGCTATGGGAAATGAAGAACAGAACTATGATTATAATAATGAAAGGTTTCAGATTAACCAAGAATACATTTTTAATTGTTTAAAGAAGAAGTTTGACAGAAAAGAAAACCACAAACTGTAAAAACATCTTCAAAAGTATTTACAAACAGATATAAAAGTAAGTGTTCTGGTAGCAAAGCTCCCAAATGCTACTTGACAAATCCTTCTCCAACACTGCCTTCACAAAATATGCATGCAAGTAGCATGTTAGCTGAGAATTTCAGTATTTTTCTCCTCCTTTCCATTTTTGCTGACCGTTTACAACTTCTAAACCTGTTTGGTTACAGGCTTGGCACAAGATGTTACACTGAAAAGCTAAAATTTTCAAAAGTATCCAAGTGACATAGAAATAGATTTTCAAACTTGTATGCCAAATTTTACTGCAAGTTAGGTGCTTAACCCAAGTTCTGATAATCTTTGCAAATGCATAACATGTTTAGACATTTTTAAAGCCCACCAGGCACTTATCCATATTCAAGAAATACCAAACACCTAAATACTACTCAATACCCCAACACTGATAGCTGTGAAACTTAGTTTTCAGGAAGTTTACCCGTCTGTGTATGTAGTGCAACAGAAATGTTGTGGTATTTCCAGGAGGAGGAGAGAGAAAGGAAGAGAGAGAAAAGAAATAAAAAAACCCATGTGTTATGCTCCTGTAAACTAACTTGAAATGCTTCATTACTACAGATCTATTGATTATTATCAGAAAAATGCATTCTAGTAGGATCTCTTCTTTCAGACTAATTACTACAGGTCAAGCACATTTTTTTCAGGAGTGTTTGTATAGAAATTAACATACTTCACCCGGCATGAAATAGTCAATCTTTTTATCTAATTTTTTTAAAAAACTGTGCAAAACTCACTGAAATCCAAAGAGTTATATTTCAAAGTCTTCCAGATGACTGGAATATTTTTCTGTGGTTCATACTCTTCTGATGAAGGGAAAATATCATCATCAGTGCAGCTTATCTCACAAGAACAGCTACTGACCACAAAAGTACCCGAGGATTCTTCCTGCTTGAGACAAACATTATAAAATAAGCAAGTAAACAGCATGTCAAGCAGTATGAAATCAGCACATTTAACCATTCAAATACATGTTAAGTTACAAGTAATACTGTAGCTCAACAGGTACGTATCTCAGAACAATTCATGAAAGAATAGAACTAGGATTTCCCATTAGATTGCAGAACTGGCAAAATACAATGTACTCTTGTTGACATATCAAATGGAGGAAAAAAGCAGACTTAGTAACTGAGGACAGTAGATATGAAAAATTATGAGACCCAAGAATAAAGACAGAAAGAATACTATTATGAAGAAATGGTATCCCACAATTAAATACAAGACAACTATGTTTTCAAAAAAACAGTATAAGCTAAGTGAAAAAAGGAACAAAAGCACAAAAGTAATAATTTTATAATTAACATTGTCATTAAATACCTGAAATAGAGCAAAAGACTAATAAGAAAGTTTTAAAACTTTTTGGAACAATGAATGAAGGCAGTATGTGTAAAAAAAAAAAAATCTCTTCTATTATCTCACAAAGACTATCCTTTCCATCAAACTCTTTGGTATGAGTTGAGATAACAGAAATATGCATTTCCTAAGATCTATACATTGAAGTAATTCCTTGACATGGAAGGAAAATCATTCTTCCCAAATGCTTTCTCAGGACCAAGGAAGAGAAAACCACCCAGTGTACCTTTTAAAGCAAAATACACAGGCAGAGTGCTTACTGACCAGTCCTCAACAATTCTGTACTCATTACATTTTCAACATGCCACATAATTACAGCATACATTTTTGTAGGGTTTTTTTTTGCTTTTTCATTTTAGAGCAATCAGAGCCCTTACTCTCTTCCATTTGATTTTCCAATCAGCCTAATCTGCAAAGCATGTTGACTTTTGGATCACTAGCTTGGGTAATACTACTTGTCTATCTAAAAGCAATATGAATTATGACAGAATTTACCTAGAAACCCTAATCAAACACCATTGCATGCTGTAATGCCAGATTCTATCAATTAAATTTCTTCACAAAGATCTCAAATTTTGATATAGTGTCTAAACGATTCATTTTACTGCAGGCTTCTTAAATACTAAATTCACAAAAATTAAAATAAATCCAAATAAAGGAAGATAAAAAGCTGACAAAACATGAAACCTTTGGCAATCCTTAAATATGGATTAGAAACTGTTGAATATTCTTTTAGCTGATATATTCGTGTTCCATGCAAAATGTCATTAAAAAAGAATATTAACATTATATAGTGAAGTAATTTTTATTGTACTTAATTTTACTGTATTTTTTTCTTTCCTTTGGAAAATAAAACATATCTTATTGCAATTTTAAAGTTTTCTCTTCATATTAATCACAAAAAAAGTCAGAAAAATAAAGGCAGAAAAATATAGCATGCATCAGATATCTGTGATAATTCAACTTTTACATCAATATTTGACTTCAGTGAAGTGAAAAAGGATCCAGTTGAGTTAAAGGAGTGCATTTGGAAATTTTAAGGAAAGGCTAAATTATGAAAAGATCATTATCTGTGAAATGAAACTCAGTTCTGCTGACTCTAAAAGAGCTCATAGGTAGTTTTATGAGCACTGTAAACACTAAGTCTATTCTCTAAGAGGGCTGATGTTCTTTGATTGGACTTCATTTTATTCATTCCTCCAAGAAAGACCAAAAGTCAAGGCAATAATCTACTTTACATGAATCAATTGTACATCAGAGGTTAAAAGAAGTCAAGAAAATGTAACATAATAGCCCAGACAAAAACTGCAATTTAGCACAAACATGACACACATTCCAACAGACAAGCATCCAGCAGCATTTGTGCCATTTCCCACTCATTGAATTATGCCTTTGACTACTGCCATCAGTGGGTGCATTTTGCCATTACCCAGAGGGATGCCTGATAGCCCCTAAGCCTTCAGGTATGACTTAAAAAAAAAAAGAAGCAGGAACAAAAATCTGTAATTGAAAAAGATCTTAAGATGGTTTAAACCATAAGAACCAAGAAAATTAAAATATTTTAGAACTTTCTAAGCTTTTTATCTACAAGATAGCACTCCATGGAAATATACAGACTGTACAGCAGCATCACATGCTAGAAATGCTACCACTTGCTTCTTGCAAATTGTTGTTTTACTAAATAAATTACCTTGACTGAGTAATTGGTAGCATCCACCGTGAGACAATCACTTTGCATTGTAGCACGGGCATTCAGGGGAGTTCTAATGTAACAGGCAGAGTTCGCACCTCTTGGTCCTACCCCGAATAAGCATGCACAGACACGGTCACGTGAATGATTCCACTACACTGCTGCTTTGGGTTTTGTTTTTACATCACCTGGGTTTTAACTTCACTATGCCATAAAAATCCATCAGAAGGAAAAAAAAAAATATGTTGACTGGAAAGGAAAAAGTTCCAGCTTGCCAGTTTTTTACTCACTTTTACTAAGCTTTACATAATCATCTTTGAAGAGATCTAGAGCTACAGTTATCTTCTGAGGCTGCTATTTAAGACCTCTAGCTTCTCTCCATTCCCTAACCTGGAGGACCAAATTTATATGCTTTGCAAGTGAACATGAAAAGAGTACCTATTCCATTTTTATGCCACCAGTTAAAATGCTTTCATCTATGTTTCTAATCATGACTTCTGCAAGATGTGCTTCATTAAAAAAATTCATGGGTATGTAGTGAGCCTCACAGATTCTATCACAACTGGTTTGGTATAACATAGAGAACTCCCCTGTAGCTTTGTAGTCTGTTAATGTTACAAAAATCTCAAACTGATGCCATATGAAATTTTCATATCATCTACAGTCACATCCCTTTTTCCTAAGTAAGTCCATATTTCATAAATAATTTAGCTTGTATCAATATTTCTTCATACAGATAAATAAAATTATACATCTATGTTTCCACACATACATAAAAACCCGGTCAGTTGCGAAATTTTTAGGAATTATTGTGAAATATCAGAAATCTCTTATAAGATGCAAAGTCTGTAAAAATAATTAGAGATGTCTGTTGATTTCAAAGCCTATGATACATCACAACGACTCATTCAAGGCTCCAAAAACATTGGTAATCAATCACTTCCCACAGCAGCACAGGTGCAGGCTACAGCAGAAGTATTAGGTGTGGAACCTGGCTCTTGAGGAACAACAGGCTCAATGCCAGCCTAAGCAGAGCTGCCAGACTCTGTTTAGCAGCTATATTTAAATCCATACAAATGTTGGTCTTCTATTCCTCTCAATAGAGAAAGTAATCTAAGAAGCTAAAACTTATAGACTGCCACAAACAGAGTAACTTTCCCTGAATAATATTCTTATCACTTTAAAAAGAAAAAATCAAGCTTGCTATAATGACATTTTAATTAAATCTTACAGAACCTATTTTATCGCATAACATTTTCATGTTACTTCACAGAAGCAATATATTTTCCCATTTGTTACACAGTTTCTCCCACACCCACTGTACATTGTGATACCAACCTAATTTTGGATCAGAGCCTGCATGCATGCATACACTTAACTATATTCACATAACTCATGTCATTGATGCAAGTGCGCTCAGAATGAAGTTAAGCAAATGCACGAATGTTCCAAGATCCAAATTCTCCTGTTGAAAAAGCCTTGGAGCTAGGACTTTGACTGATATAGCTGAAATTCCATGCAGTGGTCTTTTATGAAAACAACAGATTGCCTTTTTAAAAAGCTTACATTCTCCGCTACAGAAACTGGTACAAAAACCTATCACAACACAATTCTAAAACTGATAACTCTCCCACTGAGCAGCACTGAGAATACAGTGGAGCAGAGAGCTCAGAAGACAAAAGATTATGATAATCTCTTTATTCTTTGTGATGTACCTTGATAACGGAACTCCTTGAAATAAATATAATGAAAGAGATCACATGCATCTTACATTATTTTGAGTACAATATACAGACTCATAGGAAAGAAAGCACTTTACTCCAAAATATTTTCAAATAAAGTATCTTCATTATGAAAAGAGAAGTAAAAATTATCTTTCCTCGGAGAACTGGACTGAATCTGCAATCAAATGGAGTAGGAAAGAAAATCCTTTATTTATTATCTTAGTGTTTGAAATAAATCAGAGCACAAAAAAAGTTTTGTGGTATTTGTTATCAAGTTTTGAGAACAAAACTACAAGGGTCATCTACATTCTTATGATGCAGAAAGGAAACTAAAGTTTGCCTAGAAGTATTGTTCAATGAGAACAAAGTATTCAAAAAACACGACCCACAATGCCACCAACAAAACATATTTTGAAGCTTGAAATTCCTTCCTATTTCCCCTGACATCACTGACAAAGTCTAATTCTACAGCTGAAGTTCTAAATGTAGGTCAACTAAAATAATTAATGAGGAACTGGACAGAAATAGGTTAAATCATATATAACTTAGAGGACCATGTGCCTTTAGTACACATGGCATGCAAATATCTCCTGAAATCTTTTCTAAATTTACAAGTGTACAAGCTAGAGAACTCTGCAAATGTTTTTAAAATCTTCTCCAAAATGACCTGTACATTAGATCTCCTGCCATTTAACAGGGGCAAACTGCTTGCACTTCTGAAATGTGTTCCAGCCACAGGGTCAAGATCTTTTACAAACAGGAAAACACAATATCAATTTACAATAGGTAATATAACGCCATGGTCTATTACAAGAAAAAGCAGCAGCAGGCATGATTCCTGTATCTCTTATAGGCAAACGGGCTCCTTTCTTCTGCAAGGCGTAGAAAGAAAACTACATGATTCCCTTTAATTCTGGACTATTCAAACTTAAGGGGCTGCAGTTTCCCATGTTGTATTGTTTAATATGTGTGTGCTCCTACTCACTGGGACTTGTAAACAAAGTATTCATTATTAAATGTGGGAAAGAGCAAATGTGAAAGCATGAACAACAGCTAGTATGTTCACTACTGCCATCAGAAGTATGTTCCCATCAGCAGAAGCTCCAACAGCTTTAATTTCTGTTTCTGATCTTTACAAAGCCAACACAATAAAGTAAAAGAATACAGAAGAAAATAAAAGTTTTTGCAAGACCATTGTGCCGACAAAGTAAAAAAAAAATGTTTCACAGCTGTATTTTTCCTAATTGAAAATACTCAGAATTTAATTTTTATCTAGTACAAAGGCCAATACATCTAATCCAAAGATTCTAGAATATGCTTTAGAAATTGTCTCCCGTGGGGGAAAAAAAAAAACTGTTCTACATTTTAAATGAATGAAGTGACTATCTTGGCAAAGTAGAATATTGATGAAAATAGGTATCTATATTATGGCAATGACCTTGTTTTTTACCCTGAAATAAAAGAGGCACTCCCAAATTTTGAGCATTAGTGTTTTATTACTGTTATTACTTAATGCTTTTTGTAAAATGCCTACAAAAATTGTTTACCAAATTTTTAATAGTTTTGATAATAAAATATTTATTTGTCTCTTTAGCCTTTTCTGCATCACTATTTAGGAAAGAAAAGTGGGTGTGTTTTAAAAAAGCTCCAATTATTATGCAAAAAACATCTTGAAGTTGCACAGAAATATATTAAACCAGTACAGTGAGTACAGTGTTATGATCCCCTAGGCACAAGGGCTCATTTTGCTGCCAGAAACAATCTAAACCAAATTTCTAGGCAGGCTTTGTAGTCAAACATGAAGAGATTTAGCTAAAGAAAATGCATTATAGTGGAGGAAAGACAGCAGAGACTAAGGTGCACCAGTTATAATTGCAAAATGATTTTAAATGTAAATTCAAAGAATGTAAAATTAACCTGTGGCAAATAACAAAGATAAAATGAATATACAATACAGTTAAAAATATGTTTATCTCACAGCAGAAATGATAACAAAACTGATGTCATAATACTTATTAGATTTACACTTCACGGTGGAGTCTATTAATATTTTCTACAAAGCGCTTACAAAACTGGCTACTTTTACTCATTGTTCATAATGGTGTATTATTTTTCCCAATTTTCAGTAGTCCCTTGAAAGCCTCAAACTAAAATTAGTTCTCCTTCTGAAGCAGTTTTTTCCTGCAGTACTTTATTATTATAGGATTGGCTTTTAAGTGCTGAACACTAACCAATACTTAAATTTTTCTGCAGGCTTATAAGCACCAAATAGTGAGAAAAAGTACAATACTACAGGCATATCAATCTTGAAGGCATGCCTTTATCATTATGCAGTTAAATGATGCTAACAGTTATGGTCTGAAAGACTGACTGGTTCTCCATATTTATAACTTCTCAAAAACTTAGCTTATTCTATCATGACATAAAATAATCTATACCCAAAAGATATTAATGCTTCTCCTTAAGAGACAACCACTGCAAAAATTAGACTGTTTTCCTTTTAAATATACATTAGTTTATATAGCAAAATTCAGGGCAAGCTGCTGCAAACCTTACCCATTGCGAAGCGTGACAGGTTTGTCTACAATGGATTGGAAATACGATTTACTACAACACTGCCTGAAACTGTGAGGCTTTAACCAAATCTAAAACATCTACATAAGAAGGGGAAAAGAGCTACTGAACAGATAAAAGTAAAATCTTGATTCTTATATCAAATGTTATGCATTTTAATACGATTTTTTCCCTGATTTATGTAAAGCTTTGTGGTTTTCATTTTCCCTAGCCTGTCACATTGTAGTGATGTGTGGCACATTTTAGCATCAAGTTTGCCATGAGCAATAAAGTCAGCGCCCCCAAAGAAATATCAATATATTATCAGTCTTCCCCACCATGCCACATTCCCAAATTTTCCTTTATTCAGCCTATTTGGTTTTGCCTCACATAGTTGATATCCTTTTCACAGTCTCCCACACAAATATTTAATGTTTTATTTTTGAAAGAAATCCAAAACTAGAAATTGACAGGATGAAATACAATTTACTTTCCAAGGCAAGATGAGGCCATGGAAGAAAAACACTGAGGTATTTTATCTGTTTGGAACAATAAAATTTAAAAAAAAAGGAGGAGAAGGAAGAGGGGAAGACATGATCTATTGAAAGACATGCAGGAAATGTTGCATAAGAGACATGAAATTTGAAATACCAATATAATAATGTTCTGTAACAATCTCTACACTTCTATCATCAAAGTGCAGAAAGACATAGGAAGAGCTATAAAAAGATGACTGCAACAATAGAAGAAAGATCATGAGACACTCTCTTCAACAAAATACTAATACTTGTAGAGGCTCAGGAAGAAAAAAAAATCATTTTAACTGTAAAATAATAAAATTAAAAACAGAAAAGTAATGACAAATACAAAGAAAAATATTGTCTGTTTTGACCTTAGTTCTGCTCACATGAAAGTCTGCAATATTTAAACCACTAGAGTTCCTATTCCTGTTCAGCTCTTTCTATAGAAATAAGCTAATGGAATTAATCCCAATGAACTAATAATGATTCCTTTAAAATTTTTGACCACATGATTCGAAGTCATTCATTAGGTGTATCTTTCATACGGAAAAAACCAAAACTCAGAACATTCAAAACTCAGGCCCTTACAGGTTAGCAAGTTTTTAAATTATCCACTTTACAACAGAAACATCAAAAAGAGATGACACCTCCCAGCAAATCAATACTGTTCGTACAGTTTCCTAATAGAGCAGTGTTCTACAGTGCAGCTGTTCTACACAGGTTGCACACTTGCTTGACTGAACCACTCTGGCTGAGCACCTTGAGGTTTCAAGATGAAAAATGCCACACAAATATACTACCTGCATTCATTCACTTGACACAAGGAAGCATTTATGTTCGGTCTTTCCTAAGGGTTAAGTTCTGAAATCCAGCTAAATATGTACATTGTTATTTGAATGTAACACCCGCATGAGGATATGTACGCTCACTCCAAATTGTGACAAAACAGCACAACTAGAAAGCATGCATATAGCTTTAAAGGAAAACAACATTTGCAGCCTACTTGCCTTATTCTCCAGGTGTAGTTTTAAAAAACGAAGGTAGGCCACAGGTGCAAATGCATCAGCTGAATGCATGACAACTTCAGCTGAATCTCTGAAATACAAAATTGTTATCACCAAATAGTATAGTACATAGTTTTATATAGAGACAACACTTAGTCACTGTATAACACAAACTCACAGGTAACTCATTGAAAATCTATTAATTTCTTATCCATGTTTTCATATAAATTAAGAAAAAGTATATTTTTGAAAAAAAATATAAAATATTTATATAAAATCACACTGTCGAACAATACATTACCTTCAAGAACTTTCAATTTTCAAAAGGAATAAACTATACTTCCTGTGTGAGCTGGCACAGGAGATGCACCAACAACCATAAAGCCACAGATGAAATGCAAAGAGTAAGCTTGTTCTTGTTACCTCGCCACCTGGGACCCCTGAAGCAGTGTTCAGGCAGGGGCACAAAAGAAGGGACACAGGCACTGCAGAGACTTGGTCCATGCTAGAGCATCACAAAACCTGCTGGTCTCACCTGGATCTCAGGGATCTGCAGAGGTGCAATATCCCACTGCGCTTTGATCTTTCCCACAGGCGGGCAGGAATCTCAAGCATGTTTGATAGGGCCCCTAAGTCTATCACAGGCCTATGTTATCGAAACACAGATGCTCTACCCATCCAACAAACGAGGCCAAAAACAATTACTATCATACATGTGTTTTTGACACCCCAGCTGCAAGTCACTTGAATGTGTTTACAATCCTCCTTGCCAATCTCACACTATTTTCCCACACCTCCAGACCAATATTAAGAGAAGTAGTTAGCTATGGTCTATGAAAGCATAAACTACACTGTGGTTTCATTAAAAACAATCATTAGATCACAGAGACTGATATGTAAAGAAAGCTTTAAATTTCATCAACAGGAGATTTTTCAGAAGTCCATTGTTTCTACAGGGATTAGTTTTTGAAGTATTAACAACATACAGTATTGCACACTGAGGAATTGACTGATCCAGCCATCTTGCATCTGATAGTGAAGACTACTAGACACCACTTTTTAATGCCAAATGTGTTGGTAACAATGTTAAACTTCCTGTGTGCTGATTCAAATTAGTTAATGTTAGTTTTCATTTTTACAGACACAATCTGTCACACTTTGATTCACAAGAGGCAGTATCTGTTATATCCATCTGCACAATTTTACTACTTAAGAAAAAGGTAGCTCAAAGAAACAAACATCAGAAGGTGAGAAACTCAAAGAAAACATAAGAGAAATTCAGATGCAGTACAAGAAAATCTGAAAATTGTTGTTAAGTAAGGCTAAGGACACACAATTTTCCTGAAACCACCGTGCCCTTGTTACCTTCATAGTGTTCAAAGGGATGATATAGATAGATTTCTAGTAATGCCACATAAAACCACTGCAAACTCAAAGCAGTTGAAACTTTGGCCAGATCCCAGTTCCTTAACAGAAGTGTAAAATTAACAGGAATATCTGTGTTTTGGGATTTAAAAATAACAAAACATCACACAATAATGATAAATACCTTTAACATAAAAAGATCCACTTCCCTTTAAGCAAACTTTTTAAGTATTTTGAAAAATATGCCTCAGTTTCATTCTTGAGAGTAATTATCAAGATTCTTTATGATTAAAATACTGTTTATATTTAAGATATAAGATACCTTATACATAGTTCCTTAAGATTAAAATAATTCTTTTCAAATGACCATGGTGTCTTTTAATTCTAACAGAAATACGCACAAAATAACTCTGGAAATCTTTAGCAAGAGGAATAAATAATTAAAAATAATAAAAAACCAGACACCAAGAGTACAGTAGTACCTTCTACCACGGTATCCTCAGTGTCTGAGCACATTTTCAATAAATATTTCGTACTTGTTGAACAAGTGCTATATGGGGGAAATCTAGTACTTTTTAGTGATGGATTAACTACTTAAAACTAAATTAACAGAAAAGTTTATATTAGGAAGAAAAACCCAAAAATTTAGAGTTATTAAATGTGTCTGTTTAATTTAAAGACTACCTAGTAATTTAAAAAAAAAAAATTAACTCCAAAGTAAAAGAAGCAGTCTACTTCTATCCTTCATGTTGCAATTCACCAGTACAGCAGAGCAGATGCTGACACCAATGTTGATGTTCAATAACTTTAGAAGTTTTGAGTACTTATTTGCCACCCAAGAAGTATTGCAAAGAGATCATAAGTATTTCTTCTCAGTAAGAAGTGCACTCCTATGACATACAGCTAACATGTGGGTATTTGATGGAACCACAACAGATATGTGGTTTAGGATGCTAATATTTTTCAGGTCATGGGTAACAACTGGTTGATTATGCAATGCTGAAAATAGCATTACAATACATCAAGAAATGTTGATCAACTTTACTTTAAATATCAGCATAAGAAGGACAGGAAATGCTTGGTACATTTCAAACACTGAGAATAAGAAAGCTGATAATTAGATTACAATAGTTGACCTGGGAAAACCAGATAAAACCCAATCTGACTCTTGTTTAATATTTTGGTTGCGAGATTTTGCTTTCACTACTAGATATTGTTTATTTTCAAATATATGTTTTATTCAATCTGTCATGCTTCCTTTGTGAGGCACATTTTTTAACGAAGACAGAGAAGAATGGCGAGAATTCAATTTAACATTCAAAAGCAAAATTCATCATACAGTCTTACATTAAAGAGACTCCCATGTCTCCATAGTAAGCAACATTCAAGGTTGTATTTTATTTTTTCCTGAGCCAGCATATTTTTTTATTTTGCAAGGATATACTGTAGAAACATATTTTGCCAAGTTGAACAGGGCAAAAATCATTGACCAGCGAAAGCACTACTTGCAAGTAGTGTTATAAATGAAAGGCAGATTAGATTTTCTCCTGTTGTTTTAGGGTTATGTGACAGGGTTTTGGTGGCACGGGGTAGTGTCCAGAGGTGGTCTCTATGACAAGACACCAAGGAATGCTGAGCCCATCAGCACTGATGGTATCAACATTGGTGGCATCTCAATGATAACGTATTTTAAAAATATGCTGCAACAGGAGCGAGAAAAAATGGCAGAAACAGCCCTGCAGACACCTAGGTCAGTGAAGAAGGAGTGAGAGGAGGTGCTTCAAATGCCAGAACAGATTCTATGTAGCCCGTGGAAAACACCAGGGTGCAGCAGGTTGTTCCCCTGCAGGCCAGGAAAGACCACGTCAGAGCAGAGACACGCTGCAGTCTGTGCGGAAACCCACACAGCAGCAGTTTTTCTGACAGGACTGAGTCCCATGGAAGACCCATGAGGAGCAATCAGTTTGCTCCTGAAGGACCATACCCCACGGAAAGCACATGGACTGGAGCAGTTCATGAAGAACTTGCCTGGTGGGAAGGACACACATTGTAACAGTTCATGAAGGACCCATGGAAAAGACCAGGCTGGAGCAGGGGAAAAATGTGAAGAGGAGGGGGTAGCAAAGACACAGAGTTATGAACTGACCACAGTTTCATTCTCCATCCCCTTGCACTGTTTACTGGGGAGGATGTAGAAAAATTAGGAATGAGGAAGTGAAGTTAAGCCTGGGAAGAACAAGGTGAGGAGAGAAGCTGTATTTACTTCCCACTGTTCTACTTTTTTTTTTTTTTCAACTAAATTTGGCAATAAATTCAATTAATTTTCCCCAAGTTGAATTTGGTTTCCCATGACAGTAATTGGTAAGCCATCACACTGCGCTCTTCTTGACCTACAAACCTTTTCCTCTTATTTTCTCTCCCTGTCTTCCTAAAGAGGGAGAGTGAGAGCAGCTTGGTGGGAACCTGGCAGCCAGCCAAGGTGAATCCATCACACCTCTTTTGAAGGCAAAAGTATTCTTCAGTGTCTTCCTCAGAAACTTTTAACTCAGGAGATGTTTTGGAGCTGTTCAGGAATTTGGGGATCTTGAAAATCCTGACAGGTTTCAACCTCCAAGTTGTAATCCTTACAACTCCATTTAAACTTTAAAAATTGTGTCATGATGTAGTCCTGCTTTAGGAATTGTACTCCCAAATTCAGAGGCCCCACTGCGACTCTCCAAAACCACTCACTGCTCTTTTTTACGGTCCCCTGCCCCTGTTTTCCCCTCCCCATGAGGTGGGAAGGAGTTGAGAATTGGAGCCACAGAAGGCCAAGATCATGGGTTGAGGTAAGAACAACTTACTGGTAACAGCAGTGAGATAAGAAAACGAACAGTAACAGCACAATATTAATAACAAAAGAATACAAGAGCGAGTTGTTCACATTCAAAAATGCTCATTGAAAACCCTGCTACAATGAACAATACAGATGGCTCCCCCTTTGCCACGTTTTTTCAACTGGAAGGAACACTGAGAGACAGAGGTAGAGAGAGAGAGAGAGGGATATAGCAACCCTAGCAATGAGTGAGGTGGTATCAAATAACGTCAGGGTCCTTGGCCACGCCACCTCCTAGCTACTGCAAAAAATTAAACCTGGCCTAGCCGGAACCAGGAGCGATGTACACCTGAACAATGGATATCTAAACATTTGGAAACTCTACTAGCAGTTAACATGATTACAAAGTCTGTTTAGATTCAGTGTATATGAAAAGCAAGAATAAAAAGTAGAAAAAAAATCATAACTTATTTAAAGACAAAGAAACTACAAAATCTTTTTCTTGCAAAGTTCATACAGTAATAGATTTCACATGCATGACCCCTCAAAGAGCATGTCTTCATGACATGAATAATGTAAGAGATAAGCAGGGCTAATCAAGCCAGAGACACACAATGCCAGTGTAGCTATTCAGTTTCCATTACAGAAATGTATATTTAAAACTAGTTGAAAAACTGTTTAAAAGTCCACTGTACCATATATTTATTATTAAATACCCCTGATTTAAATATTTGTCTTTCATGTATTATTTGTGCTTTTATTTTTAACTTTTATTATTATTTGGAGTATCACCAAGAGAAATAAAGACAACTCAGCCAGACTACCTCTGTTTCAGCTTTTCCTAGTCACTTGAACTGTCTTTATACCACTGATACACAGATAAACATTTAGAATATATTATAATATATTCCGACTTAAACTGCTCTTTGGTTGATCCGAAACCAAGGGCATAATCAATCAGTATGTCAGTGGACATCTGCCAGATTTGCTGCCAACGTTTTAACCACTTTGTCTATTGATCTTGTCCTCCCAAATGCCATGCAATGAAATGGAGCTAACAGTTCTTGGTTCTCTATTCCTTACACAGACAGACCCCAGTCCTACAGAAAAGTGAAACAAATAGACCTGCACCACGAAAGCCTTAATCATGTCTATATGCTCCATAATCTGGACCTGCACTAAGATGACTGAGAATCAATCACCAATACACGATTACTGGTCTGTTTACTTGCTTCAGAAAAAGAACAGCAGTCAAAATACCTCACTTGAAGCAAGCAGGCTTAGCTACTTAACAGGCTAATAAGAAACAACAAGACACAAATATTTTCCACAGCTCTCTACACAGATTTTAGCAATTTATGTCAAAGGAATAAACTATTCAGTGTAATTGAGATGGATTCATGCAAAGTTTGTATTTAAAATATCCTCTAGTAATTGAAGAAAAGTGTTTATCGTTATCATTCTAAGCTACTAAACTTACACACATACACACGCAGTTAATGGAACCCACAGGCTACTGATGTGGCACTATATCAAATTTAGCTGGAATGAAAGATAAATATTACAGGCAATTCACACTTCATGAAAGGATAAAAGTGTCAGTGTATAGGTACCAGTTTTACTGCAGGCCATAATCAGCAAGTAAACGAAAGTGCAAATGTCTAAAAAGTTTATAGCCCTCTATGAACGCCTCATCGTGTCAGGTATTGATTTAGGTTTCCAGAGGACTTTGCCAGTGTTAAACAACGTGAGTGTCTGTGAACTTAAAGAACATGTTTTTACCTCTGCCAATGTCATGTTTTACCTCTTGCCACCTCTAGTTGTCTCAAACTAAATTTTAAGATGTTCCCATTGCTTCGATATAAGAAAACAGAAGAAACTGTTCCTTACACTACTATTTTCTTCTTAAACAGAGGGCAGTCCAGAGTGAATGTTTCATATTCCCCTCCTTCTCCGCAAACATGGACTCCATATTTCTCAGAGAGCTAACATAAAAGAGAAATTGAAACATGTAAGTATTGCATTAAAGAAGTCTATCAAACATATTTTGCTGAAAATGTCAAAAACCGTACAGTACATCTTGGGTGCTGGCTGAGGTTAAACCACGACATGTACTTTCTAAATGACTACATATTACAAGGCTAAAAAATCCCAAACATCACACAGTCTGTTCTTGATTTCTTTGTATGCCTACTACAGTGATTAAAAATTACCAATGTGTTATATTTTAAATAGAACTGGTACTGTAATATTTAGACGAACAAACTGACTTCTAGTTCTTCTTTCTCAGTGGCCATGAAAGGTTGTTAAGACTCCCATATTTGTCTAACTTTCTATAGTATATCTATTTCACCTGTAGGAGAAACTTTTACTGTGAGTCAACACAAAAAGCAGCACTTCACAGAGAAGTATACAATGAACACATTTTTTGACAACAGATTAAGAAACTGTATTCTATATTTTGGTAAATATTCTTTCAAAAAAATCTAACCAAAAAATTGAGAATTTTCGAAGTCAAAAGCAAAAAGCTAAAGCAAGATCTAAAGAGAGAGAAGCATGTTTCCTTCATAAATTGTACTTAATATTCTTTCTAAATCAACTTATGAATATTCCTGAAGCTCTGGACATCTCAAACACATAACTAGATAAACCAAAACATTCAAAATATGAGACATGACTATCTTAATTAATTCCTGTTTTATAAATGAGCAGCTGTGGAGCATGAACCAAAGATCTTTTGCTGGAGTAAGGAGTGCGTAACTGCTCAGTAGCTCTCTGTGCTACTGTTTTAATGTACTGTTCCGATAGATAGTAATCAAGCACCAGATCTGAGCATGGGGACACCCTCTCTTTGTCTGCAGGAGAAATTCATGTCCTCAAGCAGCAGAGTGTATCACCTTCTAAAGTGTCACTGCAGTGATACAAGACAAGCCCTGTTCAGGTTTCTTAACATTAAGCAAGCACTAACATTCTGCTTTAAGCGACTCATGAGAACTTGAACTGCAGTCCTCAACTCCATAGCAAACATCAACTTTTTGGGAATATTTATTTAACTCCTTTACACCTTTCCATAGAGGAACAGAAGCCCACCCATGATGCTTCTGCAGTTAAAGAAGAAATACAGTTCTCCAGAGCACCGGAGAGGCTTAGAAAAAGTCTATCTGGAGGCTAGAAGATAATTCCAAATCTGCTGTTTATTTTTCGGCAAACATAAGACTGGGTTATTTATACATTGTAGATTCCATTTTTTATATGGTTACCAGAATATTTGTGTAGCAAGTCTATTATATATATTCAAATGATACTGTATTTTTATTGTTGAAATGGAATGTAGTTCACGTTATTTTACAGTTCTCTTTCAAAGCATTTTATTTTAAAACTCCAAAGAGTGTTTATAACTTCAGTTACTTAAACCAAAGGCCTGAATCCTCTTCAGCTGTTATTTTGCAGAAAAGGAAAATGCTCTGAGAAAACAATACCTTGGTAGTGCTCTGTGCGAATATTTAGTTGTCTGGTGCTGTAAAATCTAAGTATCTTTTGGAACATGTATTAAACATTTTTTCAGTATCTTGTTATGAGAGTTATTTCTAATTTTTCCTTTCACATTTTCTTTCAAAGAAAAGGAGCAAAAGAGAACCTTTAATCAAGTGCTCATTAAAAACTTACACTCCTGACATAAAAGAGAACTCCATCTGTCAACAATGGCAACAAGGTTTCTATAGGACAAATACATCAGGAATAATTAATGTTGATGCAACAAGAATGGACAACCTACAAAACAGTTAGTCAAAACCTTTTATTCTTACTCTATTTGAAAAAAAAAAAAAAAACTAAAGAAAACTATTAAAAAACTGAAAGAGATAAAACCAGGAAAGATCTTTCTAACTGTAACCTTTCCACAGTGAATACATGGAGTGACTGTTTACAAGTCACTTTCAAAATTGGTAGCTCTGCTTGTAAACAGTGTCTAGAATAATTATTGGCAATTAACATTGAATACTCAGAAGATGTATGACTATTTCCTATCTTTGTTGTGAGAAATTCTCATTTTCAATGTCACTGGCTTCAACATCATTTTTGACACCAATTATACAAGGTGCTAAAGGATTTTCAGTTCTCACAAATGTCAGCAGGAACAAAAGATATTCAGCAGCTCATAGAACAGATCTTTAACATCCATTTAACTAAGTCAGCAATATTTTTTAAATGTCATCAATGGCATGAGAATTTTGTCTTTTAATCATTTAGAATATTAACATTTTTTGAAAATAAATTATTTGGTTTTGCAAATTGGTTGCTAGATTAATAACAACACAGCATGGACTCTAAATTTTATGGTTGCTAAATCTGACTGCTAGTTCAGATGAGCCAGAAAACTGCAAATTTACAGATTAAACAAGCAATTGCAAGTAATGGAAATCCACTTCAAAATCCAAAAGAAATCTATGATGAAAACATCTTCTAGACTACACAAAATTTATCTTAAATACCAATGAGATACAGGGTATGCATATAAATGATATACATATAAATGACCAGTCCAAACACTACCTGAAGAACAGTTCCTTCCTACTTTGCGAATGAAACACATGGATGAAAGCTTCCTTCTTTAACTTTTGTAATCAAAGATAATTATTTGAATGCAAGTGCTTCCTTTTTCAAGTGAAGACTTTGTTCCCAGACAGAAACTGTAAGACTTAATAAACTCTCATATTTACAAAAATGCTCTTTACATCAAGATGTTTTCATCAACTTCTGAGGCAAGCATACAAATAAACATTTTCCTGCTGCCTATTGGCAGAACCAGAATTACAGACAAATAGAACCATAATGTTCATTTGCCATTCTATTAATAAATTCAAAGGATAGTGGGATCACACCCTGAGACATAAGCTGATAGAAAATTCTTTAGTATAAAAAGCTGAGATTCCCGTTACAGAGGGAACAGTGGGACATGAAAGCAATTTAATAATTTAGCAATTATCTAGCAACCACTCCTCAATAATTAATCAAAGACCTATCAATTAGAGAAAGGCAATAATCCAAAACCTTTCCTTTCTGCAATGCCAATATCCTGAGCCAGTAATATCCATCCCTGCTGAAAATATGGGTGGCAGATCATCATGGCACTCCTAAGTTCAACATTCTGTATGTAATGTAAAAAGAATTGAAAAAAGTTTTTCCCACTCATTAGTCCTCCACTTTCTTGCTGCTACTGCAGAAAAACCACCTCACCTTTATATCAGTAATTATTATAATTTCTACTGTACACATAAAATAAAGTAAATCAGAAGACTGAAAGTTCAGGTGATAATATATTTTCAAACTCAAACAACTGAGTGGAGGAAATCAGGGCTGGGTTATGGGTTTATTGTTAGGGATTTTTTCCAATCAACACTCTTACGATGCCTCAACCAGAGATTTTTTTCTAAAAAGAGAATGACTAGTTCATGTTTATTTCTTATATATTCAAAAGACAAATTCTAGCAGGTGCATTATAGGAATACAAGTTGATTTTGGTCTCATTGACTGTTCCTTAAGGTAAACGTTTAGTACAAAAAAAAAAAAGTAAGAAGTGAGTGAGTTCTATTTCCAGGTCTGTAGTACCAGAGAAGTTGAACTTTGTGCTAAAAGTAAAAGATACTCCCTACAAATCCCAAATTACTCAACATATACAACATGTTGGGGCTCTTTATCAATGATATTAGCATTTTTCTGGGCACTGAAATTATTCAGATATAAAGTGATTTTCAACGAAACTGAAGAACATATAGAACATTACTTAATTCTAAACAGAACTGCAAAAATTCTCACAAACTTGCACACCACACTAGGAAAAATGCTGTAATGAAATACCCTGCACCTAGCTGAATAAACAACTAATGTAAAGTAACATCAGAAGTCAACATAGAATTCAAAAAACAATTCACAAGAACAGGAAAAAACTGTATTAGCAAAAAAAACCAACAAGAAAAACAAACTTACTGTAAAATTTGAAATTACTGGTTAGATAATAGAGCACAAATCAGAGATCACGAGTATATAAACCCGTGGTAGTTTTGGAGATGTGCAGTGTTAAACATTAATTCATTATGGTGTTTTATATGGTATGGTCAGAATATTACATTTTCTCTCTCCTCCTTACTGGAAACTGTGAACTCCTTGCTTTCACATTCTGTTTGCCAGAACTTCTGATGCTGAAGACTTCACTGGTTTGCAAAAGAGTATTTTTCACATCATAAGCCTAAGTATTTTTCACATCATAAGCCTAAGTATTTTTCTTAAGTTTATAGTTAATGATTTGCTTTTATTAGGCCTTAAAGCCAACTAAGTATCCAGTAAAAGCAATGAATTTGTACTGGCTTTGACTTTCATAGCATGCATATGCACAAGCAACAGCCAAATGAACAAATAACCAGTTGTGCAGCCTTCCCTACAATGGCCTGACAAGCATTGCAAGCAGTGTCAGAATGCCCAATTTGTACACTTTAAGCTAGGCAGTCATTGCTCTATTTATTGTTGCATCAATAAAAGATAAAACCTTCAAATGTAGATTTTGAGAAATGTTAAACCGTGACAGTAATAATTTCAGTGAAACCAAGTAAGAATCACTTCAATTAAGACATCAAACACAATGAAGAATGAATGTAATTCACAAAAAATACCAGGTACTTTTGGATTTCAGAGTTTATTATTTTTAAAATGAATGATGGTGAAATCAAATGCAGAATACTTCTTATTAGCACAATTAAAATTGCAATACTTATTGCTACAGTTTTAAAGAAAGTCAAGACTGCTGATTCAACTGAGGTGAGTAGTTACCCAGCCACTGAGGCTGCAACCTGAATTTTGATTACAGAAGCTTTCTGTGAATGCAGAATGCTGAGATAATTTAAAGAAATAAGTGAAACGAGACTTCCAAATAAAGATAATGAATAAGATTATACACCATCTAGCTTACATAGCAGAGGGCCAGGGAGGAGGAGGGGAAGATTTCTGGGCAGATTCTTCAGGTCTGAAGCAACAAACCTCAAGTCAAGAACAGACCGAAACCATCTCTTCAGGTAAGGTTATTTGAATGTTATGGACATTAATTCTTCCTTTTCAGCTTTGCCAAGTAGCAATTACTCATCTTTTCCTCTTCAGCCATGTAAATAACTAACCAAATGGAGTTAAACTCAAGATGTAATTGCTATGTAACTCCACTATCTTTCAGCAGCAAAAGAGATTTTTAAAGTTCTGGTTACTTTTTCCTTCTCTTCTGCAAGTTTGCCATGCCCTTAAGTGCTCCAAAAAAACCTACTTATGAAGCCAGGCTGATCAGTAACTACCCAGATTAACAATGAAAAGTATTTTTAAGATACCATTTTGCGGAAATTTAGCCTGCACTGGTGAAAGTTAGACTGAGACCCTCTTAATAGACATGCAATCATTGTGGGTATCTAACAGGCTCAAGGACAAGGAATTGTAGTAAACTAGCATTGTCACAGACAATACATGAAAATATAACTTCAGAACTGTTATTCTTAAACTTTACTTAGCTTGATGTTTGATGCTTCTACATCAAACTCAAAGAAGCCTCAAGTACAAAATCTGGTCTTTTTTCTTTTCTCTAGTTGAATAATTTTTCTTTAAATAAATACACTAGCTCTGACAAAAAGCATTATCCTGGTGTGAGGACACATAACCTTTCACACAGAATTAAATACATTCTCAGGAATAAACCTCCTATTCCATTTTTTTAAAGTCCTACTGTATGCAGTCTGATTGTGTAAATGGTAGGAAACTTGAAAATAGGAATCTTCGGGGAAGTTTTGTATCACCTATGATTTTGCCACTACCATTTCTTGCCATGAAAGTCTCTAACTTACGATTATTTAGCTTTATCATACTGATATACCACTTAATGTTCCTGCAATATTGAAGTTTCATGCCTTTAGTTTGTTTTAAAGATGCTGACACCATTTGTGAACAATGTCAAGAAATAATGTTTGTAATATCAAAA
Source organism: Melanocharis versteri (assembly GCA_013397845.1). Classification (NCBI taxonomy): domain Eukaryota; kingdom Metazoa; phylum Chordata; class Aves; order Passeriformes; family Melanocharitidae; genus Melanocharis; species Melanocharis versteri. Next base: position 3,358,846 of record VZTG01004479.1, read on the forward strand.
GTGCATAGCAGAGGCTTATATTCTGTGTACAAAGCTAAGCTTTGGGTTAACACCTAATTTATGAAAGTAATTTTTATTAAGTGAATTTTACTGAATTTCTGCCTGTGTTTCCTTTTTAACTGCAAGTTTAACTATCTGTATATCCTTTAAGTAATACTCACCTCCAAAAGAACAGGCTCCATTTCACCTAGAGTTTTTCCTAGATGCTTATCTGGATCTAAACCTGCAAAAAAACCCAAAAAATATTTCTTATTAAGTACTCTTATGACATAAAGAAATGTTTCTTTTTTTTTTTCATTTTAAAATATGCTGTCTCCCTTAGAAACTCCACATTATCTAAAATAATTACTATCCTAAAGAAAATACACTGAATCAGAATTTTCCCTAATCTTTGGGCAAATGGCTTCCCAGGTTTATGGAAAAATAAAGCCAGCTACCATTTCACTACATGTCAAGTGGAAAAGCCATTGTTTCCCTTTCTTAGAAATTTCACTAACCAGTGAAGTAAACACAAAGGTCCATGGTAATAAAAATACTACAAGGATATTGCCTCTTTGACTCAGAAGTTACCTTTGTAGATACATATGAAATTAAAATACAATTTATTTTTTTTATAGTTTCTGCAACTGGAAGAGACACAGACTGTTTTCCGTAACGAAAACTTCCTTTGCCAAATCACGTTCTTTGTGTGTTTTATGTACATATAAAATGTAAGATTAAAAAGGATGGAGATACAAAGAAAACTCAGCCTTACAGAATGTATTGAATGTTGTACCTTTTGATCCATCACAAAATATGCTGTTATGATGTCTACATTTTGATTTATTTTTCTTTGTAAAAAAGTAAGCCCTATTAACATCTGATAGCTACTCTAACTTGCTCTTCTGTATTCCTGTTTCAACTTCTTGACTTTTTGAGTTTGGCCAGCTCATGGCAGTTAATAGTCACTTCTCAGGATAAATCAAGTAACTGGCAAAAATGAGTAGTGGGATAAAATAAACCAGGAACAACTGTTTCAAAAGCTGACATCTTCAACCAAACAAATATGCTAGTTGGATTTGATATGAAGTGGTCAAAAGGTCTTACCATATGAAGCAAATGAGAAAAAACAAAATGATAACTCCTGAAAGTGCAGGAACACTGAGAAATTTTCAGTTATCCCATTTTTTACTACTCTTAATTATTGTGGTTTGGGCTTCTTTTTGTACTGATACAATACTTGTCTATTTTTTCCTACTCTACTGCTTTATACAATAATAGGTATCATTAAAGAGCTGCCACCAAAATTACTCCATTCAGAAGCAATTTCTGAAATATGTACTTTGCAAAGCACTTTAGATTGTTGATGACGAAAGCTGTTAAATAAATGTACAGTACACTATTATATAAAGTCACTGCTGAGTTAAAATAGCTAATATGTCTCTTAATTTTTACAATCGTGATCTAGGTATATTTAAATTCCTGTGAAACTAAAACAAGTTAGAGTGAATAAGATTTCCAAACACTAAGAAAGTTTTTAAATATTTCATTAAAGCTCATTAAAAATTCCCTTACCATCTAGGGGAATGCTTTTAAAACTGCTTAATAATTAAAGTTTAAAAAGACTGAGGTTTTTTCCTCCCTCCATTCCTTTTTTGTATTGGTTTATTGCTTTTTAGTAACAGATTAAAAATGTGTGTGCTAGATATATGATAATGATAATTTATTCTTATGGAAATAGTTTTGAAATATATTAATTCAATCTCAATAGTTCAAATGGTTCTGGTGATCTCTTCCAACTTACATCAGGTCAGCATTCTGTCCTTGATTATAATGGAATAGGTATTAGGCCAAACAAGCAACTTCTCTTGATGTAAATGAATGAGTACTGTATTACAGTACCATTTCACACATTTATATTAACATTCTTCCTTTAATATAATTCCTTTTCTAAGATAAGCAACCTCTCTCTCCGTGATAAAGTCAGATTGATTTCGTCTAAATTTAAACCAAGGGATACATTACAAACATATGAGAAGGGAAAAAGTTGTCAGAACCAGACGGACTAACATATTCTTTCTTTCACAAGGTTCTCTTTGGTAATATGGGCATATCTTCTGCTCTGTCCAGTAATGAATGCAAACCAATAATTTAAAAGAAACTGATACAAATAGTTTATGAAATAAAAATAAATTGCCTATGTATACATGTATTGCCTATGTATGGATAAACTCTTTAGTAATATCCCACACCTACATGAAAATCTGTGAAGCACAATGTACCCTTCCTGCTTCTCAGCAGAACTCTCTTTTTGGACAGCTTGCATTTCTTTTGAAACGTATTATTTCTTTTCGTTTCAACAGGTTTATATTGTGAGTGAATAGAGACTGTATGGTAAAGGTACCTAGAACCAATGTAACTTGCAATTTGCAGAACCAGTAATCCATATCTCAAATCTCTACTTCTATGCATGCACAGATGAAGCTGTATGTCTGTTGCTACAATTAGTATAATAAAGTATTTGGAACCATACTTACAAAACAGTTTTTTCAAATCTATACTTCTATTTGGTACATTTTTCTTTATTGATTCAGATTCTTAAAATGGCTTAGACTAAAGAGAAGAACAATGCATTGCAAATTCTTAGTACCACATCCTCCAAATTTTTCCTCAATGGAACTAGATGTGAAGAAAGCTGAATAGATGGATAAACCAACAACAAGGTCCAGGGCCTGGATGACTCTATGTAGAATTCAAAAATTAATTAGGAAGGGAACAATAATTTGCAGCACTGACATCTATTTTATTTAACTTACATGTATCAATGGAAGGCAATTAGAATTCAATTAAAATATTCACTTTTATTACTTCACTGACTGACCTTGAAGTTAATGCCTGTTTTATTTAATTGCATCATCTATGAATAAATGTTAACCCTAGAATGTTATGGCCCATTATTTTCAATGCATTTTTAACTCCACAACTGAACTACATCCATCAATTTATTATGTGCTGCCAAGAGAGCAAGTGGGGCTTTATTTCTTTGAGATAGACCAGTACCTGATGACAGGAACATCTCAAAATAATTGATAATGCTGTTTTTTAAAAAAAAAAAAAATAAAAAAAGTGCTTTCACCTCTAGTTTTGTAGTCTAGTTTTACTGTAAAATCAGTTAGTGATAGCACAAATGGTATAATCACTTCAGTTATTTCTACTCCATCTGTAATTCCTGATAAATCCACAGACTGGAGCAGAACTCCTTCCTGCAGATATCAACGGTGGTTGCAGAATGCTCTTATGCACAGCCACAAGAAAAGTGTTGTAGAGAACTGCAGCAATGTCAAAAGACTGGGGCAGAAATTCATGGCTTTGTTCTGTGGTGAAAAAAAGAACATTACTAAAAGGCATTTCACTACTGTTGAGTTAAGCAAAGGAACTATATTTTAAATGGTTCACTTTGTACATATGTATTAGTGTAGCATGAAGCCCTCAACCTGAGAGGCGACTACCTGATATTACTTGCATTTATCAAGACCATTAGAAATCCAAGTTACATTTTCATGGCGTTACATTCAGCTAATAAAATCCACATTCTAAAGCCTTAGCTGGCTAACAAGAACATGTTTTATACATGTTCAGAATTTTAAAATCATCTGGATTTTTTAGAAAGTCTTTTAAAATACAAAAATCTATTTTTACCTTTTAGTAAAATTTCAAATAAATAAAAATAAATCATAATTAGCAGTTTTAAGAAATGGTGGTGCATAAAGGTCTTCTGAAAGCTACATTGAACCAAACTGTAACCCTAACACATTGTAAAAGAACCACTACCACACACACATCAATAAAGTATGAGTTAACCATTATCTGTTGATAATATAGGGCGGGGAAAAACTCCAGCCTTTCCTGACTAATCAACCCTGCAATTCAAAAACTTAATCTTGTTACTCACTGACTTCTTCCATAAAATAAGGTTGAAAACAAATCTCAAAAATTGCTATTATCATATTCTTCTTGAAATATCATATTCATAGAATTAGGATAGGCTTTTGGAGACAAAAAAATGGAACCTATTTTAATGTTAAAGGAACATGAAGTTCTCTTTTTTTTCCTGACTTCCTGAAAAGTAATATTGAGAAGATTAGTAACTCCTATCATTATGAATGTCAGGGACTAAGACTTAACTTCTGATGATGCAGGGCTGTATAATGTGCAATGAAGTTTCTGGAAAGATCCTAATCAGCTGCTCACCAAGATTAGAGTTATTTAGAACTTTGAACAAGAAAAGAGGTAATGAAATACTTTGGTTTTCTGGAACCAAAACTAGTCTCTTTCTTCTCAATCTCTTTATCACAAAGAAAACAGGGTTAACAATAAGATGATAGGACCTGAAAGGAAAAAAAATACTTATAGAAAGCAAAAGAGTATAAAGGATAAAGCAACCACTCATCTTACAACTGGAACAGAGAAAACAGGACTATTTTTGCAGGTAAATTCCTCTACTTTAAATGTGGTGGGTTTTTTTCTTTGTTTGTTTCTTTGGGTTTTTCTTGGTTTTCTTTTACTTTCTAAGTAAACAATACAAAATCACTGATTTTCAGAAGGAAGGTCAGGCACTCTTCTCTACATAGTACAAATTACAGGAGAGTATTTCTAATAACACAGGAAAAGCCTGTACACAACAGCACTGGCTGGTAGCATAGGCTTACTAAGTAGGAGTGCAGGAATGTCTCATAACCTTCACCAACTAGAAGTGCACATGCCACACCAATATTCTTGTACTGTAAATCTATACCTTAAGTTGCCTTGAGGTAAATTATTCCTGTTGTCATATTTAGCTTTCATTTCTATGAAGAGCTGGGAAGTGAACTTTTTGTCAGGTAGAATAACTTGACAGGTTCATTCTTAACTTCCTCAAAACTTTCACACATGAAAGGCTGTGTTAACAATGGTGAACTGGATCAATTCCTTGGATTTCCTTTTCCAAAAAAATAATAAAAAAAATTGTCAAAACCACTCAATTTTTGTATAAAAGTAATGAAAATTGCAATAAATACTGGGTATTACTGCAACTCTACAAGATTTGAGATGAATATACTTCTAATTTATTGTATAAAAGAGGAAAATTCATATGACTTGATTATGCATCCACTTCTCTCTTTTTCCCTTGCTTTTTTTTTTTTTTTTTTTTTTTTGGTATGTGGGAATT